>JBBPOM010000191.1:0-38540 GCA_038091455.1 Leccinum uliginosum
CGCACGTTCAGGCCTACGGTGGCTCTGGGAGCACAGCAAGCAGCCCTTCGAGGCGAGTGGTACACCTCCCTCGTATCTCTTCTGGTGATTCGGACCCAAAGCCGCTGTTGCCACCGCCACCGCCATCACCTCTTTCGGGCTTGCATGTTCAGGAGGCGCCGTCGAACGAGGGTAGTCCGCACCGAGACGCCCACGCTCCTACCCGACCTATCCGAGTCCGTCCCTCCCCGGCGCGTCCGCGGAGTTACCATGACATCCTCGAGGATTTCACTCTGCACGAGCGCGGTCTTAGTATACCCTCTTCGATCTCGAGCGCCCCCGGCGCCGGTCTGGGTTCAGTGAAAGAGGGGGACGACGAGGCCGAAGAGCAGGATCAGGAACTACAGCAAGAGCAAGAGCAAAGGGGTGAGGGGGTGAGTGTGGGTGAGGGGGGGACAGGGATCGAGATTCACCCGCGTGATCGATCTCTCGATGACGGCCGTTTGGAAGGCGGCATCAGGCCGATGCAGTCGAGCTTGGCGGACGACGGCGCGGGCGTGGTTCCGAGGGAGGACACAGCGCGACGGCGGAAACGGTTCTCGATGCCCGCTGTTGCACTGCAAACTGCACCCGTGTTTGCGCGTGCGCGCCAGCATGCCGAAGGGAGCAGTGCCGAGCGGAGACGGTCTGCTGTCATGGAGAGAGACAAGGGCAAAAAAGAAAGACAATGGGAGAGAGATGGTTCCGCTGTAGGAATCCTTATGGAAATGCTGCGGGGAAAGGTCAAGTATCCGGGAGAGAACTCGTAAGTTGCTGAAGGAGGTACATTTGATCATATGTAGTATCTAAGTGAATAGTAACTAGGCGCCCATGTAGATATTTGATATAGTAGCCATGTACAATTTCCTACACAGGCAACTTCGTCTAAATACGGAACACAACCCAGATTGTTTACAAATCTGGCGAATACGGAATACAAGAAAGAAAGAAAAAAGGTCAATCAAAAGTTACTTGTGTACATGGCCCACCAAAAAAGATTTCAAGTGTCCACGGAACTCGATCTACCTCGTCCTATACCCCCGGCGCTACAGTGCACGCGTCCTGCGAAGTGGCCTCTTCCTTGGACGCACATAACCTCTGGTGCCTCTGCAGAGAATCCCGGCGCGCGAAATACGTCCTGCAGCTCGGGCACTCGACCTTGTCATGAAAATGCACCGTGAGAATGTGACGGGCGATACTCTCCCTCCGCATCGACCTCCCACATGTTTCCCACATACAAGTTTGTATGGTCTTATCGGCATTGAGTTGAGTCGCATGTACTTCATGCAAGTGCCGCCAGATCGAGGTCCTGGTGCCCGCCACGGCGGCACCGCAGAGATGGGTGCCGTCATCGGACCACAGGCAAAAATAGTAAGTGAGCGTAGAGGTGTCCCTCTTTTGTGTGTCAGGCAGATAGGGCGCATAACGAGATTGGGGCGTGGATACCCCTGGCAGCAGTTGGGACGCACTACCGCGGTCCCTGCGTGAACGAAGGGTTGGTCTCCGGACGTGACTACTCTCGTGTTGCGATACAGCATGGTTCAAATGCGGAGCGCTCATCTCCTGGACGCTAGCGAACGCGGGTTCTTGGTAGGCAAACGGGTCATGGGGAACAGATAGCCGCCCATGATGCACTGGACTGTCGAAAGTAGTAGGAGGCTGGTGAAAAAATGGAGTATTGAATGAATTCGACGTGATCATCGTAGAAAGAGGAGGGATTTGTTCGGTGGTCGAAACAGACTCGGACCCGCACATATTGAACAATCCTAGCGCATTGTCGTGCGGTGTCCATGAAGGACAGGAAGGATCTAGCATCAGAAGGTGTCAACGATTTCCAAGCGAAAAGAGGACCACGAAATTTACCAGAGTATATATGTTGTTCAGAAAAAAATGTCTGCTGGTCAAATGAAAAGCTATCGGACCAGGTGCTGCAACGGTCACCCTTGTGAAAACCAATATTCCAATAAATAGTACATTGAAGACCCACAAAGAATTTTCAGCGAGTACTGAAGGAAATTGCTTGAAGTCATCATCTTGATGGCGGGGTACACGTAACATGCTCGTACTGCGGGTGAATTGCGCTCAGCGTGCTACAGCGCATACATCGATGGCATCCTAGCTTTTATCAACTTGAGAATAGAATATTCGGGACCACGTTACTGCGATGATCGGTTGGCCTTGCCAATTGACCTTGAATGAGCTATTTTCCAATAGAACTTCGACACTATTACACCCCGAAAGCATGCTGTCAAATTGTGGAAGATGGCCACGATTCTCGTGCCGCGTCGCCACTATCTGTCAGCGGTCGAGAGGGTCGGGAAATAGACGAGAACTCCAGGCCAACTTTCATCTCCAGCTGATTGAAAATAGCCTTATTGCGGCGATATCTTGTTCCCAGCTTGCCAACAAGCCGTGCTATCGCAAATCATTGGCAGGCTTGCGACGGAACTGCCTAGAATTGGAAGGCAAGACTAGAATAGTGAATGAACAAGCAGATAGAAATGATGGGAAAAACGTTCGACTTGGCTCGAAACATGTACCGCTTGCCAGCCCTTGCCAACAGCCAACGCCACGAGGCGCGGAGCGCCGCCTAATCGGGCGCAGGCGAGAATCTCAAGATGTTCTATGGCATAAAGTTCGCATGGAAAACACGCGAGATTATCAAAGAACCTATAAACTTGGCATGACCGTCGCCAAAAATGTTTGAACGATGGTTTGAGACTGGATGGTAGGTACCAAGGGCGGGTGGATCAGGGAGGCCACATCGTGGAAATTTTAAATGGTCCCATGGAGAATGGAGTGGAGCTCAGCCCGGAGTCAGCCATTATTAGCTAGCGGACCCGCCGGGCCGTAAGCACGCAATATGGCCAGTACCCCATGATGCCTCCACGGGCATGCATCCTATTACGTTCGAAAGGTGGAAATAATGAACTGAAGTGAACCTCATGAGCTATGTTTGCTTTCGAGGACAAGTTTCCTGATCAAATGGACATGGTTCATACCTAAGCCACAACGTAGAATACGTTATAGTTCATAGCACCAATGACACTACTTCCGGTGGTATGTCGGGGAGATCAGAGAGTGTACAGAGAAAGCCAAGGGAAAAGGAATGCATGAATCAAGGAAAGAATCGTAGTCTAGAGCGTTCCTCTGGGTGCTCGATGGTGCCGTGAAAACTAAAGTTTGAGAACCTAGAATTAGCCTATCGCTCGCGCGTGGCTGTATAGGAAAGGCCCGGGGGATCTATACATCATGTGCGAATCGTAAAAAATGTTCGCGCAAGGTGCCTCTCCTAGAGAAAGTCTCACCACAGTCACGACCCGGGCAGGCCCATCTCGCGGGGATATGCTGTTCTTCGACATGTCTATCCAGGCTTGACTTCTTCATGGCCGGCTTGTTGCACCCTTCCCAACGGCATGAATATTCCGACGTAATAGAATGAGTAGTGTGAATATGGGTCTTGAGATCTTTGCCCTTCAGTGGTTCGTCGCACATCAGCCCGTGCTCAATCCACTGACAGATGACCGGGCATTCGTCAATAAGAATCTGGTTAAAGTCGAGAATGGCCTTGAAAGTTTCAATCCGAGTCAGCTCAAGAAAAAGAAAGAAAACATACTTCAAAGGGCCAATCTTGATTGTACAGGTTCGGGTCGTTGGAGAGTATCCCATGATCCACCCGCTGGACTTGGTCTTCGCGAACAAAATTTTCATTATATTCAATCATGGGCTTAGAGGCACGTTGGGTTGAGTGCAGCCGTTGAGAAGAGAAAATAAAGGTATCCATACCTCATCAGACCAATCTTGATCACGGACATCCGGGTTGTTCATAGTGAATGGTATGAGGTGCTTTCTCTTCGGGCTACTGAACGAGGTGTGCTGGGGGCATGTCGAACTCGGTGTGGAGTATTTTATAAGGTGAAGACAGGCGTGGCCTAGCGAGCTTACATGTTGGGGAAACAACCATGCCAACAGGAAAGGCCTGGCGCTCGGGGAACCAGGTCCACATTAATTTGTTGGAGTCGTGGCAGCAGTCCGAATGTCGTATGTCCGTGCGCTTAGGTTGCACTCCCGCAGCTGAGCTTCTGGCAAAGGGCCTATCATCGGCGAGGATCTTGCGCGGGCCCGCGATGCGTTGTACGAGGAACAAGGATTTAATTGATTGAAAAATGGAGGGTGGAGTCAGCGGAAGCAGTGGGTCGGGTGCCAGCTATTGCCAAATTGATGCGTGAATCTTGCTGCAGCTTTAGTAAACCTTGTCCTTGCGAACAAAGGTAAAGTCTACCACACCATCGCTGAAATCCGATTTTACGACGTCCGAAACCACCGGCCGAGCTACTAGGCGTCTATTGCAGATAACTGCAGGCTTTCAAACCGGTTTATTGGACGGCCATGGCAATGCAAACCACCCAAAACAGGCCACGCAAGTCGAAGACTCATGGCAAAATTGAGCGCCAAATCATCTAATTCAAAGGATGAGATGAGTTACACCAGGCTCTACCTGTTAGTAGTTCAAATGGTCCTTCCATTCCCCATATCCAATCCACATGTTGTCCGGCTGTGGCCCAAAACTCCATATGGCTCACAACTGGGACTGCGAATTTCGAGTCAAAACCGAGCTGTGATCTAGACTGGACAATGTGTTTATCAATAGGTTCTTTCCAGGGATGCAAACCAGACTCGCTCTACCTAATGGACAGATAATTGACGTTGCAGTGCGCACAGATTAGCGCTACGACTCCAGCGTCTAGCCAAGTCTACGACGATCGCGCGTCAGCGTGCTAAAATGGATATTCCCATCAATACGTGAAACGTCACCCCTTGGAAGAGCTGAGCAAATCGAGGGCTACTTGGGTGCGAGTTATCTCGGTCACCGCATATTCACGTATTGACTTCTGCCACCAGGTGCCATATAGTTTGTTATGGTGCTACGATAGTTGATGTACGAGGAAAGTAGGATTGGGAAACCCTTTCTTATCGAAGACCCTGGACGTGGCAGACTGCCTTGATCTGTAAGGGGGATCAGAGGCCAGTGCGTCTAGCTTAAATCGGAAAAAGCAACAACTTGGAACGCACTCACGATGTTTCCATCAATGCAATTGAACCGTTCCCATTCGAATTGATGGACATTTCGCTGAACGCGCACCTCTACACCTCGGCTTGTGTACGCGAAGAACAGTAACTTGGAAGCTTCAACGGTCGGTGATCGTTTTATTTTGTGTAACATGCCCCGAACCGTTTATCGAGGTTAGCAAGCGTGTCGACATGACCGCCGTAAAATCTGTTGGTTATGCGGGTCTCCGTCTCTGAACAAGAAGGGGGATGCCACCGGTTCCAATAATGTTTCGTGGTGCCAGGGAAGACTTGCAAGTTTCTGTTCGGATATTCGGACTTTGCCTGGAACCGTCACATGGTGTGCCATCTCAAGTGGATCTGAATTCCACTGTCAAAGTTCAAACTCCTCGCTCTCCGATTTTGTCCATGGAGGTCGACGGCCTTGATGGATTTTTTTTACTACCTATTTACTTGGACTTGAAAGATGGTTCCAAGGTGCACCAAGTTGAAGATGCCCTCAACGTTGCCGCTCGCTTTCACACAACTCACCTCATTCAAACCGCCCGCTAATCGAAGGAGACCAACATCGTTGGACATGTGGGGGTGATCCCATTAGCAGCGCCCTTTGTCTTCTGCCACAGACAGAGATAAATGGGGGTCATTGGATTTATATCATTTCCAGGGCCTTGCAGCCTGACGAGGGCTGGGCGGGCCCAGTGGGGTCAGTGAGCTGAGTGTCATCGTCGACGAACTGGTCATTGTGACCGTGAGTACTTACCGGTTTGTGTCGTTCTTCCTACTTACCACCGCGTTCGTAGTTTTTTCTGCGACAATAATGAATAGTGGATGTTTTGACGAAGGCTACGCTCTGCCGAGTCTGCCCGCTCGCAACTTGTCGTGCCTCACTGTTCAAGGCCTCATCGTCTCTTTCCGGACAACCATGCATTTCTTAGTCAGTGACCGAAAGACGTCCGTAGGGTTAGTGTTTGGCCAGCGTCACGCCTTGAGAGCACAATTGACACTGAACCAGGTACCGAGGTCCGGTGGCGCGCCTGCTTGGGCAGAACGCTACCACCTACGATAGGGATACACGGTTGATGGCCAATGAACGCCGTGGTCTTCACCCACGATGTCGTTGGCTGGCCATTTGAGTCCACCCTCCTCTCTGAATGTCCTCCAACTCCATGAACTTCGACCCAACCCCGCTGCTGTGATGGATATACGAACAGCACACAGCAGGACAATCGACTTCTATTGGACCGTTGACGTAGCTCAGTTATCACAAGCGAATCCGACCTCAGAGATCTTCCCCAGCATGCTGCAGAGTGAAGCTATGATTGACACTCCAGAGGGATCTTCTGCCCATAGAAATCATGGGATCGACCTGTAACACGCGACTCCCACTTCCGTTGGGTTCGATTTGTTTTTCCAGAGTGAGCGGCTTGGTTCGTTTCTGGGAAGCTAGAATGACACCAATGTGGCACGATTCTTATCGGAGCAGCAGGCGCGCATACCAACGGGCGACATCATGGAGCAAGCCAATTATTGCTCTTATCGCGTTGACCTGGCATTCGGCGATTACAAGTCAACGCATTGGCTGTGCGACCGAAGTTCCGAAGCAGCATGGCAAGAGCGAGGCCGTCGCCAGTGGAACAAGATCAAATGAACGAATGCCCTTGATTCTATGAAAGAGTCTATGACCGACTTCCTGTGCTGCAAGTACTGTAGCGGTTGCCCCCTATTTTTTTTTTTTTTTTTTCATTTTTTTTCATTTTAGGATCTTTGCTCGCGACAAAAAGATCTTCACATCTACACACATATAGAAACGTCAGTAGCCGCAGGCCAACGGAAGTGCTGCCATCCTGAAACCTGCATCATCAGCCGGAGCGCCTGCGCCGTACTATAGGTGGCCTTTTTTCATGCGTTGGACTGAGGAATTATGAATTGGTTTACAGTTGGAGTGTGTGGCAAATCGTTATCCCCGGAGGCGTTTTCGGTGTCGCGCAAACTCCGAGATCAACACAGTATGAGATCCACCCTGCCCCTCGTTGCTCGCTTTCCTTATCCTGTGCCCTTGCACTCCGTCGTCTTGGATCGTACTCCCGTTCTGCCTTCCTCGTCTCCTCCCCATCGTTCTTGGGAAAATGGAGAGCATGGTTCCCCGATCATTCTCCACCTTCATTCCCTCGTCTTCCCTTTCAGGCTCCGTTTCAAGTCCATCATGTACTCCTAGGCTACTAATGCCTCCGAGGGTAAGTGGGTCCTTACAAATGCTGTGTTGCTTGGTCAAATGTTTTGGCCTGCTTTTCTCTGAACTTGAATATCTCGATTCTCCTTCGCCTCCTTGTCCTTCTGCTAATCTTCTGCCCGTCAATCTCACTACGGACGAGAACATTGCTCTCGCGGCTCAATTGGAAGTTAAGCGGCGTTGCGTAGAATTGGCTTCATGGGGGAACGTTTGATGTAATGGGAAAACGTTGAGCTGACGAACTCCCTGATTCAAGGCAGTAACAGCTGCCGAGACTGCTCTGAGTGATGCCGAACTGCGTGCATAGTTTGCTGTGGTCCCACCGGGTGATGAGGCCAAGTCAATATCGTGACCTATGAGTAAGGAGATATGAATTCTGAATTCGTGGAAGACGAAGAAGAGTGGATGTGGAAGAATGGTAGTATGTGATCCGACTAGTGACTCCCCTCTTGGTTAACGCGCGAAACGCAACCTAGACTCCCAACATTGCCAAATCAGCCGGATCGATGCCGGCCGGGGACCTTGCTTGCGCCAAGTCAAATCTTTCCTCACTCGCCGACCTCTTTCGCTCCTTCGCACAGTCCACCCGCTTGTTTGTAGTTACCAACTAAAACAATTTGACATCGCTATTTTGTTCCATCATCACGCTCGCAGATTTTGAAGTCTCATCCTTACTGATTTCTGTTGTCAGCTCCCTGATTTCAATAGTACCCCTCCGTGGAACGACGCCATCCTTATCACACCACGTAATAACAATGTTTGAATGCATTGCCAGAACATGGAAGCACTTGCAAAACATTATCGGGTTACAGGCTCAAGTTTCAACCGCATCAAAATTTACCACTGGACAATTCTATGCAACTAGCTGTTGCAAAGCAGAAACTTGATGACTCCGAAAGAATGCCAATGAAGTTTCAACTTGCAGTCAGTCCTCAATGACTCATCGCGGGTCTCGTTCACTTGTTATTTCCTCTACTGTTTGTCATCGCCCAAGTTGACAAAGCTAGCTTGGAGATTGGCACAATGCATCCGAACGAACGTTCGGTCAGTGTTAAAAGGTGTCACTTACCGCTCACGCACGCATCCACTTTTACAGACTTCAAGTCACATGCCAAACACTTGAAGCCACTATAGTTGACCTTGGCAAATCATCTTCATTTAGTATGCTCAATCCGTTCAATGCATACGTAACCCTTTCACGAAGCAGGAGCAAAGATACGATAAGGCTGTTACGCGATTCCGAAGACAGTCTATTTACGAAACATCCGTCGCGCGAACTGTATGATGAGTGGATGGCAAATTGAAATATGGCGTGTAAACATACCATTTTTTGGGCTTTTTTCCACGTTCCGTATTCTGTATGCGATGGTTGATACATGAACACCATTGACGAGGTAACCGTTCTTGATTTCGAATTACGCACTGTTTCGCGTTCAATGAAACGACGGACGGACGGCACCCGCAATTAACGCGATCTGAAGCGAAGCACGAATCCTGATTACGCAAAATTGCCAAATCCACGTCCCAGGTCACGAACCCCAGATTTGTTTGTCGTTGTTTTGAGTCTGCATCAGGGGCCAATTTGCAAGTGACCTTGCAAGCAAGGTGATGTCCGACGACTACTTACGTATACTCCCTACTAATAATTAGTGCGACGAGACATGGTCTAAAACTTGCATACGGTCACTTACGGTGTAATTTCTAGTACCGCTGGGTCACAGGGGATGTCTGAATGACCAATATCTACATCATTTAAGACGGAGCACCTCCACTGACAGGCAGTGACAGCGTACGTGTGTTGTTGTACTCCAGCCCCAGCGCCTACAACCATCTCCGAAAACTGTTGCCGAAATGCTCCTACCCCATCATACATTGACGATGGAACATGTCCGCGTGCACTTCCAGGTTCTGTTCCATAGGCACAGTAGAGGATTAACTGTATGGTGCCCCTGCCACGGCCTGCGCGGGAGGGAAGCTACTCACCACCAAAAGAATCACTCTGGTGCTCATATGACCCTTGTGTGGCGATGTGGGAGAGGCAGATGGAAGGTAGGATGGTTGAAGTGAACCATGTGGCTGAAACGTCCCTTGGGGTTGTGAAGCGGTCAGGGTTGGCGAGAGCGACCCAGCGACTGATCATGGGGTCAAGCAATTTGGCCTGCTTGTGATAAGACTTCCGCTGCACACTGTTTGTCACTACAAGAAACGAGACCACTGACAACATAGTTTACCGGGAATATCCTGGTTCTTCCTTTCAGCTGGCCCCGCCACCAATCTTTGTAGCCACGGTCTGCGGCCTTGATGATGTCACCCTTTTCGAACGTGAGTTCTCGAGGCTCAGTTGATTCTAAACAAAGCCCGAACGACAGGAAACACCTAGCACCAGAAGGTGTCAATACTTTCCAAGCGAAAAGAGGATCTCACAACTTACCAGGGCATAAGTGTTGTTCAGAGGGATCTTTCTGCTGGTGAAATGGAAAGTTGTCAGGCCAGGTGCTACAACGGTGGCCCTTGCAAAAGCCAAAGTTCCATTACTGTACATGAATAAAGTATGTTGAAGACCCGTCAAGGATTTTCAGCGACCACTGAAGGAACGCGATTGAATACATCTTGATGATGGACTCTACTTGACATTGTCTAGAACTCGTGCTGGGGAGAATGACGCTCCGAATGCTACAGAACGGACATTGACGAGATCCTACCTTTTATCATTGTTCACTCTGAGGTATCCACGGGACCATGGTTATGGCACCGACCGATCCTTACCAATTGCCCATTTTACGAGTACTCCCGGACTCCCGAACTTCCGAAGATGTTGTTCAACTTGGCCATCGTCGATGTGTACGATCTTTGACCTGCGTTGCCACTATCTGTCATCGGCAGAAAGTTGGGATGCAGACCAACTCTTCCATTTCCAGTGAATTGAAAATAGCCATATTGCGGCGTAGTAATTTGTTCCCAACAAGCCGATCTATCGTAAGAACATTGCAGGCTTGCAGTTGAAATCAACGATATCACCCCAAATTGGAGGGCAAAACTAGGGAAAGTGCGTGGTTGATAGGTGAGAGAAAGAAGGAAAAACGTACGTTTGACTTGGCTTTCCACGAGGCACGGAGCACCGCCTTAATCGGGCGCAAGCTTGATCAAAGTTCGCATGGAAAATGCAAGAATCAAAAAAGAACCTACAAATTTGGCATGATCTCTGCCAAAGACATCTTAGCAATGGTTTCAGACTGTATGGAATCAGATGAGGCCATAACAAGTAGAAAACATGGTCCCAGCGTCTGACAATGCAGCTCAGCCCGGAGCCGCATTATTGACTAGCGAACCTGCACTGCATGACTCCACTCGACATGAACGCAGCCGCTGAGCAGCAGAAAATGCCAATGCATCCACAGGGGTGCATTATATTTTCGGGAAGTGGAAAAAAAATGAACTGAAGTGAACCTCATGAGTTGCGTTTGCTTTCGAGGACAGTTTGCCAATCAAACGGACATGATTCATACCTAAAGCACAACGTACAACGTCACAAATACGCTATCATTCATAGCGCCAATGACATTACTTCCGGTGGTAGGTTGGGAGACCAAAGAGAATTTAGAGAGAGCCAACGGAAAAGGGATGCATAAATCATAGCAAGGGCCGTAGTCTAGAGCGTTCCTTTGGTGCTCGATGGGGCCGTGAAAACCAATGTTTGATAACCTGGAATGTGTGAATCAGCCAATCGCTCGCTGGTAGCTGTATAGAAAAGGGAATCTATCCGTCCGCGTCGTGTCCAGGGGATCGCAGAACATGGTCTCGCAGGGTGCATCTCCTAGAGAAGGTCTCGCCACAGTCACGACCTGGGCATGCCCATCTCACGGGGATGTGCTGTTCTTCGACATGTCTTTCCAGGCTTGACTTCTTCATGGCCGGCTTGCGGCATCCTTCCCAACGGCATGGATATGATTCCCACTCAGACTCGATAGAATGTGCAGTGTGAAGATGGGTCTTGAGGTCTTTGCCCTTCAGTGGCTCGTTGCACTTCCCGTGCTCTATCCACTGACAGATGACCAGGCATTCATCAATAAGAATCTGGTTAAAGTCGAGAATGGCCTTGGAAGTTGTCAAGCCGAGCCAGACTCGAAAAGGAAAAATAAAACATACTCCGAGGGGCCAATCTTCATTATTTGGGTTCGGGTGGTTGGAAAGTATCCCATGATCTACTCGCTGAACTTGGTCCTCGTGGACAGAATATTCAATCGTGCGCTTAGAGTCACGGTGGGTTCAAGTTGAGTCGAGCCGATACCAAGAGAAAACTAAAGTAGACATACCTCATTTGACCAATCTTGATCATGGACATCCGGGTTGTTCATAGTGAATGGTACTAGGTGCTTTCTCTTCGGGCTACTGCCAGTGAACGAGGTGTGCTGGGAACATGTCCAACTCGATCGAATGGTTTATAAGGTTAGGCGTGGCCTATACGAGCTTACATGTTCGAGGAACAACCCTGCCAATAAGAAAGGCGCGACGCTCGAGGAATCGGGTTCACATTAATTGGCGTCGTGGCAATAGTACGAATGTCGTAGGTCGGAGTGCTTAGTTTGCACATCCGCAGCTGCTTCTGGCCATTGAGTATCTTGCACGGGGTTTTCTTGAACAAGGAACAAAGGAACAAGGAATTGATTGATTTAAAGATGGAGGGTGGTGTCAGCGGAAGTGGGTCGTGTGGCTATTGCCAAATTCAAGTTGATGCTCTCTCGCTGGTACCTTGACAAACCTCGTCTCTTGCGAGCAAAGCTAAAGTCTACCACCATCGTTGCAATCTTTGCGACGTCCGAAACCACAGGCCTATTACTAGGCGTCTCTTGAAGATACACTGCAGGCTTTCAAACCGCTTCATTCGACCGGCATGCATGGCTATGCAAACGACCCAACGAAGGCCACGCAAGTCGAAGACTCATGGCAATGTTGAACGCTAATTTTTTCTAATTCGGAAGATTAGGTGAGTTACACCAGGCTCCACCCGTTAGTAGTTCAGATGGTCCTTTCTTTCCTCATATCCATCCACTTGTGTTCGGCTTTGACCCAAAATTCCAGACGGCTCACAATTGAGACTGTGACTTTCGAGTCAAAACTGAGCTGTGATCTAGACTGGACAATGTGTTTATCAATAGGTTGGTTCAAGCATGTAAACCGGACTCGCTCCACCTAATAGACACATTACAGACGTTGCAGGGTGGGCATATTGGCGTTGCGACGATTATCGAGTGTTGGCTTGCTTTCAATATTCACGAAAAGTCGCCTCTTGGAAGAGCTGGGGCGGCCGCGCGCTACTTGGGTGCGAGTTGTCTCGGTTACCGCAGATTCCTGTATTGACTTTTGTCACCAGGTGCCATATGGTTCCTTACAGTGCATCGCAAGCTATCGTCTATGGTAGTTCATGTGCGAGGAAGGTAGGGTTGGGAGAACCCTTCTTATCGAAACCTCTAGGTGTGGCAGACTGCCTTAATTTGTAAGAGCGATCAGTGGCTAGTGCATCTAGCTTCAATCGGCAAAAGCAACAAGGATGCACTCACGACGTTTCCATCGATGCAATTGAACCATTCCCATTCGAATCGATGGACATTTTGCTGAACGCGCATCTTCACCTCGCCTTGTGACCGCGAAGAACGGTCAGGTGCTTCAACGGTGTGTGATCGTTTTTTCTTGTGTAACATGCTCCGAATTGTTCATCGAGGTTTGCGAGCGTGTCGACGTGACCGCCGTAAGATCTGTTGGTCGTGGGCCAACGTCTCTGAAGGAGATGCCACTGGGTTTTGGTGGTGTTTCACGGAAGACTTTCAAGTTTCTGGTCGGAAATTCGGATCTCAGCGCTGCCTAGCCCAGTCCGAGTCTGTGGTGTAGACCTGAACTCCACTTTCAAACTCCTCGTTCTCTATTTTTTTTTACCTGGAACGGTCGACGGCCTCGAAGTAGTCTTTTTCAAATTCACTGCCTTGTTCACTTGGAAATACATAAAACGGTTTCAAGGGTATACCAAGTTGAAGATACCCTCAACGTTTTCGCCCGCCTTCAGACAATTCACCTCATCCAAACCGCCCATTAATCAAAGGAGTCCAGTATCATTGGACACGTGTGGATGATCCCACTGAAAGCACCCTTCGTCTTCTGCCACGGAGAGATAAATCAGAGTCATCGGATTTATATTATTTCGGGGCCTTGCCGCAGCCTGACGAGGGCTGGGGGGTCAGTGGGCTGAGGGGTCAACTAGTCGTGCGGGAATGAACCTTTTTTTGTGACAATCAAGTGTAGTGTGTGTTCGGACGACTGCTACGCTTGCCAAGTCTGCACGCTCGCAAGGTGTCGTGCTGTACTGCTCTCGAAGACCCAAATGTCTCTTTCTGGACAATTACGCATGCCTTAGTCAGTCGTAGGGTGAGTGTTTAGCCAGCGTCATGCCTTGAGAGCACAATTGACACTGGACCAGGTACCGAGGTCCGTGGCTCGCCTGCTTGGGCAGAACGCTACCACCCACGATAGGGACACTCGGTCGGTGGCCAATGAACGCTGTGGTCTTCACCAATGATGTTGGCTGGTCGTTTGTCGACTCCATGCGACTCCATGAAATTCAATCCCGCGCTGCTGTGATGGATATTCAAAGAGCACACAGCAGGACAATCGACTTCTATTGGACCGTTAACGTAGCTCAGTTATCACAAGCGAATCCGACCTCAGAGATCTTCCCCAGCACGCCGCGGAGTGAAGCTATGATTGACACCCCAGAGGGATCTTCTGCTCATAGAAATCATTGGATCGAACTGCAACACGCGCCGAGTCCCACTTCCGTTGGGTTTGATTTGTTTTTCCAGAGTGGGCGGCTTCGTTCGTTTCTGGGATGCTAGAGTAACACCATTGTGGCACGATTCTTATCGGAGCAGCAGGTGCGCATGATTATTGCCTTCAGGTTATCGCGTTGACCTGACATTCGGCGATTGCAAGCCAACGCATTGGCTATGCGGCCGAAGCTCCGAAGCAGCATGGCAAGAGCGAGGCCGTCGCCGGTCAACTGAGCGAAGGCCCTTGTTTCCATGAAAGAGTCTAGGACCTACTTCCTGTACTGCAACTACTGCAGCGCTTGCCCCCTATTCTCTTAATTTTGCGATTTGCTCGCGAGAAAAACAAAAAAACTTCTTATTTACATGTCATAATGTCAGTCACAATAGCCGCAGGCCAACCATCCTGAAAATGTGCATGAACATTGTTACCAGGTAAAACAGTGGTAAGTATCTCCTGGAAACGTTTTTGGTGCCACGCAAGCTCCGAGATACATAACACAGTGGGTGATTTGAAGATGAGACAAACTCTACCCTCTTGAACGACCATGAGATCCACCCCTGCCCCGGGCCCGGGCTTATTGTTCGCTTTTCCTTTCTTTTTCTTGATCCTGTGCCCTTGCACTCCGTTGTCTTGGATCGTACTCCTGTTTTGACTTCCTCGTCTCCTCTCCATTGAGCCCATCGTCTTTGGGAAAATGGAGAGCACAACTCCCTCATCTTTACCCTGTACTACTACGCACCCCATAGACGACGAAGGTTGCAGCATGCCCCTGAATTTATTTAAAGCTGCAAGCACGTTCCCTTTGTCCTTCCGTCCCTTGCCCTTTTCGTTCGGCCCCGACTTAGAGTACTTGTTCCTCCGCCAGGTACGATTTCTGTCTTTTAGCCTTCTTCCTCTCCGCTTTGTCATCGTTGCCATCGCTGCCCTCGCGTCGTCGAGTAAACTTCCGTATCTTGGTCTCCATCATCTTTTCTATATCGGAACGACACGCATCACTGAGGGCGACGGACAAATTGATGTCTTTTCTTGTGCATCCTTTTCTCTGATATTGGATATATCCGTGTCTTTCTCCCTCGCATCCTTGTCCTTCCGTGAGAAAATTCCCCATCAATCTCACCGCAGCGTACGGACGAGAAATCGGAGCACACCATCAATGATGCTGACGTTGGCATGCTGTGCGAACTAAGCCTACGTTCACCTCGTTCTGGCTGGGAGTAATTTTATGACATTGGGCATCGGTATTGCAAGGCCCGCGCCGGGACTCGTCGATCAATCGATCACTGCTCAAGAAACGTTGCTCAAGAAACGCCCTTCAGCTTCATTACCGAGCGGCACGCAACACGCACAATCAGGGTGTGCAATGTCTTTCTTTTCAGCACGACGGCTTCTCGATCCTCGCCCTCTACACCACCGCTCATGTTATCCCCCAACTTCTATAATTTGATATTCATGAAAACAAGTTGTTCCGTCGATCACTTGCGCTAAAAATAAGGATGTTCGCACTGACTTCTTGGCATCTTTCCATTCATGCTCAGGTTGCATGGCTTCTCACCTATATCTGTGAATGGGTCATCCACGATGGAAACGGATTTGATCTTCGGTGGGCCAGATGGTGTCGGCTCCAGCCACGCCAACTGCCGACAAGAAGAGCAAACAGGTGGTAAAGAGGGATACATACTAGCATATTGATGATATTTCTTGCTCGCGGAGTACTGATATGCCTGTTTGTTCGGATGCTTACACGCACCCGTTTCCCCGATGATATCTCCAACTCATCACCATGGAATTACATCAATAGTTTAACTCATGGACAAGGAAATCATGAGACGTATTGCACAGCGTACAGTGCTTGCCTGTAGTTCATCCATTCACGAGAGCTCCAAAAAAAGATGAGTGGACGTAATGAGAGAGAACTTGAAAAGCAACGTAGTTGCGCACCGGCCCGTGATGAGGAACTACGAGTCATTAGAATTCTTCGACCCACCATTGGCCTCGCCATGCGGAAACCACATCCAGAGTGGATCTCATCTTCAAATGCAGTTGAACTTCAACATCTCCTCCATACGCAGGTCCCAGTCCCGGCGGAAATTGCGCGTAGACGGGTAAATGTATGGTGCCTCTGCCCCGGTGTGCGCAGGAGGGAGGTGCTCGCCACCATGAGAACCACTATGGTACTCATACGACCCCTGATGTTTCAGTGTAGGAGAGACAGCTGGAAGGTAGGATGGTTCAACAGAACCACGAGGCTGAAACGTGCCTTTGGGACCCGGGGTTGTAAAGCAGTCTGGGTTGGCGAGAGCGACTAGCCACAGCCTGAGGGTCGAGCAATTTGGTCTGCTTGCGATAAGACATCGGCTGGACCGTCTGTCACCCCGGGAACCGAGGATACTAGTGACTAACAACATAGTTTATCGGGAATATCCTGTTCTTCCTTTCAGCTGGCCCCGCCCCAGATCTTTGTAGCCACGGATTACGACCTTGATGATGTCACCCTTTTCGAGGTTCCGTAGGTTGTAAACAACGCCTGAAAGACAGGAAACATCTAGCACCAGAAGGTGTCGATACTGTTCATGTGAAAAGAGGACCTCGCATTTTACTAGGGCAAAAGTGTTGTTCAAAGAGCTATCAGCTGGTCAAGTGAGAAGTCATGAGACCAGGTGCTGCGACGATGATCCTTGTAAAAACCGATATTCCACTGGCATCAATCAATAAGTATGTTGAAGACCCATTAAGGACTTTCAGCGACTATTGAAGGAAGGCGATGGAAGACATCTTGATCGTGGATTTGTGGACTAGACTGAGCCATTGTTTAGATGTGGGGAATTACGCTCATCGATGACATCGTACCATTTATCATTCTTCACTTTGAGCGGGACCATGTTGTGGCACCGACGATGAACAACCTTATTAAATAATTAAATGATTGCGGCGTGATCTGTTCCCAGCCTGAGTTTGCCAACAAGCCGCTCTATCACATAAACATGGGCAAGCTCGCAGTTGAGATCAACGGCAACACCTAGAATTGGAAGGCAAGGCTAAAGAGAAGTGCATGATTGGTAAGAGAATGAGGGAAAAACGTTTGACTTGGCTCGAAACACGTTCCGTTTGCCGGCCCATCAGTGCCTGCTCAATCCTTCTCTGCATGTATGCCGTAAAGTTCGCATGGAAAACGCATGAATCAATGAAGAACCTATAACATTGGCATGATCCACGCGAAAACTATGTTGGCAATGGCTTGAGGTTGGATGGCGAGTGGATCTGAGGAGGCCACAACGTGGAAAATATGGTCGCAATGGAGAATTCATATCGAGCTCAGCGCGCAGCGCTCAGCCCGGAGCCGCATTATCATCTAGCGAAGCTCGACTGAGCGAACATTAAGCAGGTAAGCATCCCAAAATGCCTTTACTGGTGTACAATTTATATTCGGGAGGTGGAAAAGATGAAGTGAACCTCATGAGTTGCATTTGCTTTCGAGGACAAGTTTGCCGATCAAAAGACATGGTTCATACCTAAGCCACAACGTACAACGTCACAAATACGTTATCATTCATAGCACTAATGACACTACCTCCGGTGGTATGTTGGGGAGACCACAAAGGGTACAGAGAAAGCCTAGGGGAAGGAGACGCATAAATCAAGCCAAGAGCCGTAGCTAGAGCATTCCTCTGGGTGCTTTATGCGACCGTGAAAACCAAAGTCTGATATAACCTGGAATTTATGAGAATCAGCCAATCGCTCGGTGGTAGCTGTATAAAAAAGGGAATCTATCCGTCCGCGTCGTGTCCAGGGGATCGCAGAACATGGTCTCGCAAGGTGCACCTCCTAGAAAAGGTCTCGCCACAGTCACGACCTGGGCATGCCCATCTCACGGGGATGTGCTGTTCTTCGACATGTCTTTCCAGGCTTGACTTCTTCATGGCCAGCTTGTGGCATCCTTCCCAACGGCATGGGTATGATTCCCACTCAGACTCGATAGAATGTGCAGTGTGAAGATGGGTCTTGAGGTCTTTGCCCTTCAGTGGCTCGTTGCACTTCCCGTGCTCAATCCACTGACAGATGACCGGGCATTCGTCAATAAGAATCTGGTTAAAGTCGAGAATGGCCTTGAAAGTTTCAAGCTGAGCCAGCTCAAGAAAGGGGAAACAAAACACACTTCAAAGTGCCAATCTTGATTGTATAGTATGCCATGATCTACCCGCTGAACTTGGTCCTCGTGAACAAAATTGTATTCAATCGTGCGCTTAGAGGCACGGTGGGTTGATTCGAGCGGATACCAAGAGAAAACTAAAGTAGACATACCTCATTAGACCAAGCTTGATCATGGACATCCCGGTTGTTCATGGTGAATGGTATGAGCTTCTTTCTCTTCGGACTGAACGATGTGTGCTGGGAACATGTCGAACTCGATCGAATGGTTTATAAGGTGAAGACATGCGTGGCCTATAGGAGCTTACATGTTCGAGGAATAACCCTGCCAATAGGAAAGGTGCGACGCTCGGGGTAACCAAGTTCACATTAATTGGCGTCGTGGCAGCAGTACGAGTGTCGTAGGTCGGAGTGCTTAGTTTGCACATCCGCAGCTGAACTTCTGGCCATTAAATATCTTGCACGGGTGCTTTTTCTTGAACAACAAAGATTTATGAAATTGATTGAAAACTGGAGGGTGAAGTCAGCGGAAGTGGGTCGGGTGGCTATTGCCAAATTGATGCTCTCTTGCTGGTACTTTTGCAAACTTTGTCTCTTGCGAACAAAGCTAAAGTCTACCACCATCGTCGCAATCAATCTTTGCGACGTCCGAAACCACAGGCCGAGCTACTGGGCGTCTCTTGAAGATACACCGCAGGCTTTCAAACCGCTTCATTGGACGAGCATGGCAATGCAAACGACCCAACAAAGGCCACGCAAGTCGAAGACTCATGGCAATGTTGAACGCTAATTTCATCCAATTCAAAAAATTAGATGAGCCTTTACACCGGGCTATACCTATCACCTTCCATTCCCCATATCAAATCTCCATGTTGCTCGGTTTTGACCCAAAATTCCAGCTGACTCACAGACGGGGACTGTGAATTTCAAGTCGAAACCGAGCGGTGATCATCGATCAGGACTGGACAATGTGTTTATCAATAGGTTGGTTCCAAGCATGTAAACTGAACTCGCTCTACCTAACAGACATATTACAGACGTTGCAGTGTGGAGACATTGGCGTTACGACGCCATCGTCTAGGCGAGTCTACGACGATTATCGCGTGTTGGCGTGCTAAAATCAATATTCCCATCAATACACGAAAAGTCACGCTTATGAAGAGCTGAGGCGGCCGCAGGCTACTTGAGTGGCTACTTGGGTGCGAGTTATCTCGGTCACCGTATATTCGAGTATTGACTTCTGTCACCAGGTGCTATATTGTTCCTTATAGTGCATCGTAAGTTATCGTCTACGGTAGTTGATGTGCGACGTAAGACCTTTCTTATCGAAGACCTAGACGTTGCAGACTACCTTAGTCTGTAAGAGGGATTAGTGCAGTCTTGAATCGGTAAAAGCAACAAGAATGCACTCAAGACGTTTCCATCGATGCAACTGAACCGTTTCCATTCGAATTGATGGACATCTTGCTGAACGCGCATCTTCACCTCGCCTTGTGACCGCGAAGAACGGTCAGGTGCTTCAACGGTGGGTGATCGTTTTTTCTTGTGTAACATGCTCCGAATTGTTCATCGAGGTTTGCGAGCATGTCGACATGACCGCCGTAAGATCTGTTGGTCGTGGGCCAACGTCTCTGAAGGAGATGCCACTGGGTTCTGGTGGTGTTTCACGGAAGACTTTCAAGTTTCTGGTCGGAAATTCGGATCTCAGCGCTGCCTAGCCCAGTCCGAGTCTGTGGTGTGGACCTGAATTCCACTTTCAAACTCCTCGTTCTCGATTTTTTGCCTGGAACAGTCGACGGCCTTGAAGTAGTCTTTTTCAAATTCACCGCCTTATTCACTTGGAAGTATATAAAACGGTTTCAAGGGTACACCAAGTTGAAGATGCCCTCAACGTTGTTGCCCGCCTTCAGACGATTCACCTCATCCAAACCGCTCATTGATCAAAGGAGTCCAGTATCATTGGACACGTGTGGATGATCCCACTGAAAGCACCCTTCGTCTTCTGCCACGGAGATAAATCAGAATCATTGCCAGTGGGTTTATATTATTTCGGGGCCTTGCCGCAGCCTGACGAGGGCTGGGGGGTCAGTGGGCTGAGGGGTCAACCGGATCCAAGAGTTGTGCCGTTTTTCCTGCTTGCCACCGCATTCTTTGTCATGCCGACTCATGCGGGAACGAACTTTGTTCATGACGATCAAGTGTAGTGGGTGTTCGGACGATTGCTACGCTTTGCCAAGTCACGCTCGCAACGTGTCATGCTGTATTGTTCTCGAAGACCCCGATGTCTCTTTCCGGACAATCACACATGCCTTAGTCAGACGTAGGGTGAGTGTTTAGCCAGCGTCATGCCTTGAGAGCACAATTGACACTGGACCAGGTACCGAGGTCCGGTAGCTCGCCTGCTTGGGCAGAACGCTACCACCTACGATAGAGGCACTTGGTCGGTGGGCAATGGGCGCCGTGGTCTTCACCAACGATGTCGTTGGCTGGCCATTTAAGTCCACTTCTTTTTTTCTCCATGTCCTCCAACTCCATGAACTTTGACCCAACTCCCCTACTATGACGGATATACGGAGAGCACACAACAGGATAATCGACTTCTATTGGACCGTTAACGTAGCCCAGTTATCACAAGGGAAACCGGCCTCAGAGATCTTCCCCCGCACGCCGCGGAGTGAAGCTGTGATTGACACCCCAGACGGATCTTCTGCTCATCGAAATCATTGGATCGAACTGCACCACACAACTACCAGTTCCGTTGAGTTCGATTTGTTTTTCCAGAGTGAGCGGCTTGGTTCGTTTCTGGGATGCTAGAATAACATCATTGTGGTATGATTCTTATCGGAGCAGCAGGCGCGCATACCAATGGGCAACATCATGGAGCAAGCCAATTGTTGCCCTTATCGTGTTGACGTGGCATTCGGCGATTACAAGTCAACGCATTGGCTGTGCGACCGAAATTCCGAAGCAGCATGGCAAGAGCGAGGCAGTCGCCAGTAAAGAAAGGTCATATAAATGAAGGTTCTTGATTCTATGAAGTCCCAGACCTACTTCCTGTACTGCAGCGCTTTTTCAAAATTTCTGTTTTCGCTCACGCTTATGCACTGCTCCTTTCACGATTCGGATTGTCCGTGAGTAATGTTTGAGGGGTAGCGTTTCACCCACACTTTCTCTCGTCGAGCAATGGATACGGTCGAAGGTTCGTTGTTTTTCAGTGCGATAGCCGTAATTGACGAGCGTGCACAGGCGTATCTGAAAACTGCGCCTAACACGCTCACTCATCCAGCATCGTCTGCACGATATTTGTGCTTTTCGATCCCTACGAAGAAGCGTGTTTCATCACGGAATCCGCTCGCCATGCCGGAGGCGTTACTCTCAAGATTGGACTCGACTGAATCCAAAAATGTCGGGCGACTGTTTTAGCGTTTACAAATGACCGCCTCATACTCTCCTTCGACCCAGAGGACACAACAGTGCTGTGCGCCATCGCCTCGCCACTTTCTGCCCTTGCCGTCGTTCGTGACACACCTCCGTTCGTCCTCGCAGTCGCCTGCATGCCCGCCTTACCCTCATCTACTCCCACTTGTTTATGATGCGCGTGGACGCTGTCGCCCTCGTGCTGTTGCCATCATTCGTGGGCGTCTGGATGCCGCATTGAGGATGGCGTGTGGCGACTGCCACGCGCTCTCGTTCCGCCGAGACCGTACGACGGTCGCTGCCCGTCATTGTTTTGCTCTCTCCTTACACCCTCCGTCGTGTATTTCATTTCAAACAGAGGATAGTGTCCGCACAGACATTTCTGCACACCCAAGAAGGTCTGTATCCAAGTTCTTCTGGCTGAACGAGGCATCGTGCACCTTTCGAGTCTCGGTCAACTAACTCTTGGCACTCATAGCAAAACTGAAAGCGGTAAATTTACTCAAGGCTGCAAGCACGTCGTGCTTCCGTCCGTTGCTCTGGTTCCCGACCTCAGAATACTTTGCAAGTTCCTCCGCCAGGTACGAGTTCTGCGTTTTAGTTTTGTTCCTCTCCGCTTCGTCATCGCTGTCATCGCTGCCTTCGCGTCGTCGAGTAAGCTTCCGTAACTCGATCTCCATTTTTTCTATCTCGGAACGACGCGCATCGCGGTAGACGGTGGACAGGTGGGTTTCCTTGCGAATGCTGTGTTACCTGGTCATGCTGGTCTCCAATCACATATCTCCTCGTCCTCCTCGTCCTTCTGCAAATCTTTTCCTGAAAATCTCATAGCCGCGTACCGACGAGAAATTGGGCACACATTTCATCGCACTGACGTTGATATGTTGTGCGTACTAAGCCTCCGTTCTTCTCGTTCGGGCTTCTTGGTTGCAGTGATTTTATGACATTCCAAGGTTCGCGGGGGACTACTGCGAAACAAACTATGCTCAAGAAACGCCCTTCATTACCGAGCGGCACAATCAGGATGTGCAATGACATTCTTTTTTCAGCATGACGGCTTCCTTATCTACACCGCCATCGTCGTCATCCCCAAAGCTATCATATGATGTTCCTGTTTCAAAACGGGTTGTTCCGTCGATCACTTGCGCTAAAAATAGGGATGTTCGCACTGACTTCTTGGCACCTCCGTCGCTCGGATGGAAACGGATTTGGTCTTCGGTGGGTTAGATGGTTTCGGCTTCAGCCACGCCAAACTGCCGACAACTTGAAGAGCAAACAAGTGGTAAAGAGGGATACATCGTCTTTCATTCTGGTCGAATTTTGATGTCTGTTTTTTTGGATGCTTTCAGCAAAGTGAGTGCTTCGTCCCACTATTCGCCATCGATATGAGTCCGCGATGCGTAAACCGCAGCCAGGGGTGGATTTCATCTTCAGACGCAGGTTGAAATTCTACGTCCGGCTACGTACCACAAATAACACGACTCTCCAGCACCCGTCTTGTCCCCCGTCTGCACGAAGAAGCCTGGGACGACTCTGAGTGGAACGCGAACGGAAGCGCGAGCTGTCAGTTGGCACGAGGTGCGGACGAAAACTGACTTCTCACCTGTGAATAATAATACTGTCGTAAGATCCTGATGGTTGAGGTGAAGGGAACTGCGGGTGTGGATGCGAACACGCTGGACCAGGCAGGAGAGGAACAGAGGGAATGGCCCCGCGCACGAAGGCGCTCTACAGAAGAAGGGACGACGACCGACAATGCTCGGCTACTAAACCTAACCCGGCAACAGCCGGATGGACCCCTGCCACCCCTCCGACCAGCTCCACTCCTCTCTAGCACCCTCCGGCTACCCGGTACAACGCTGCTGAACGTTCAAGCGCGAGTACTATCAAGTTTCAGCGTGCTTTGGGCGTTTCCTCGGAATGCAGCGCGATATGAGGGCAAATATATGTCTTACATAGAGCCTCTCACGATAGCTCGATGTCGATCTCACCAATGGTGGTGTTGAGAATAACAAGTCCATGAGTTGGTAGAGTCATTTGAAGTCACTAATTTAGTTCCGTGGTACAACCGCATGGTAACGGATAAGCGCAGGCGCGAAAGGACGGCTGGCCCGGTGTGGGATCTTCCATGGTGACGATGGCTTTTTCTGATAAGAAGCCTCCTTCCCATCCCCGCCCGCCTTCTCCCATTTATACATACGACATCTACCGAGGCTGCTCAGCGTGATGATGCCAAATTGTGTGTATATTTTGTTGTGGTTCCGCGGCCAAATATATGTAAGGAGACCATGAGGTCTGAATTTATGGAGAACGACGGAGAGTGAGTGGAAGTATGCAGTGAAGAGGGATGAGAGGGTATGTGTCAGATCGATCATGTATCGGGCCTGCCCCTCCGAGTCGCACACTGACTTCCAACATTACTGGTTAGGGATTGCGAAATAATAAATTCGACGACACTTCACGGTATCATGCCACGACGTCGATATATTTTCCAAAGCTTTTACTCTGTGACCTACGGTGCAATTTCTAGTACCACTTTGTCACAGGGGACGTCTGAAATGAGCAAATGTCTATCATCACTGTGTACGTGCGTCGCTGTACTCCAGCACCAGCGCCAACAGCCACCTCCGAAGACCGTTGCTGCAATGATCCAACCCCATCATATCCTGGTCCTTGTCCATAGTACATTGATGATGGAACATGTCCGCTTGCACTTCCAGGCATCCTCCGTACGCAGGTCCCGGTACCGGCGGAGAATGTGCACCGGGTCGAGTAGAGGGGGTGATTGTATGGTGCCTTTGCCCCTGTCTATGCGGGAGGGAGCTGCTCACCACCTTGAGAACCACTGTGGTACTCATACGGACCTAATGTTGCGATGTGGGAGAGGCAACTGGATGGTTGAACAGAACCAAGCCTTGGGCCCAAACGTCCCTTGGGGACCCAGGGTTGTGAAACAGTCTAGTTTGGCGAGAGCGACTGGCCACGGGGTCGAGCAAGTTGGCCTGCTTGCGATAAGAGCATCCGCCGGACTGTCTATCACCCCAGGAACCGAGAACATTGACAACATAGTTTATCGGTAATACCAGGGCCACGACCTTGATGATGTCACCTTTTCGAGGTTCAGATGCTTCTAAACAAAGCCTGAAGGAGGAAACATCCAGCACCAGAAAGGCGATAATACTTTTCAAGTGAAAAGAGGATCTCGCAATGTACCAGGGAAGACATCTTGATGGTGGACTACAGCTAGCACTGTTTAGAGCTGGTGCTCTGGGGAATTGTGCTCAGGGTACTACATCATAGACTCCATCAAGGATATCTTTCATCATTGTTCACTTTGAGGGTATCCTCGGCTTTGTCATTTGACCAGGCATTTTTTGAATAGCATCTTCGACCATATTACACTCCCGAAGATGTTATACAAATTGTGGAGGTTGATCACGATCTCTGACCCTCATTGCCACGATTAGCCATATTGGCAACGGCGTAACCTGTTCTCAGCTTGCCAATATTGTTGCAAGCTATTCAATCGCAAGAACATCAAGGCAGGCTTAAAGTGCAGTTGAGATTAATGACATCACTTGGTAAAAGTGCATGGATGGTGGGTGAAAAATGAAAGGAAAAACGTTGAACGTTCAGGCCTGAACGTTCAACGTTTTCAACCCCTTGGCTTGTTGAACAGCCACTGGCAACGCCCATGATGAGGCGTAGAGCGCCGCCTTAATCGGGCGCAAGCGTGATACTCTGCACGTATGGCATAAAGTCCGCATGGAAATGGTCTTGTTCCGATACATTCGGAGCGTTGGGGGCGGTGTTTGAACGAGCTGAACGAAGAACGCTCCAGAACGTGTGGTGCATTTCAAGCGGCAGGTCCTCCCCCATGGTGTCACTCTCGACGACCAACTTGGGGTAGGATTTGTATCAAGTAACTACACTTCGTCAGCACAGCCAGCGCAATTTGAAACCCAGCTGACAGCTGTCTCCAGCACGTCTGGGACGAGACTACATACATAGAAAACGCACGAATCAAAGAACCTATAAACTTGGCATTATCTCCGCCAAAGATATTGTTGACACTGGATGGTAGATCCCAAGGGCGGGTTGATCAGAGGAGGCCACACCGTAGAAAAAATGGTTCCAGTTCGGAACCGCATCATCAGCTAGCGAACCCCGCACTGCATGCCAGCAGCACAAAGTGCCTCCATGGGCGCACATCTTATATTCGGGAGGTGGAAAAAAAACTGAACTGAACTGAACTTCATGAATTGCATTTGCTTTCGAGGTCAAGTTTGCCTATCAAATGGACATGGTTCATAGTACCTAAGCCACAATGTACAACGTCACAAATACGTTATCATTCAGAGCGCGAATGACATTACTTCCGGGTGGTATGTCGGGAGACCAAAGAGCATATATAGAGCCAACAGAAAAGGGATGCATAAATCATAGCAAGGGCCGTAGTCTAGAGCTTTGGGTGCTCGATGGGGCCGTAAAAAGCAAAGTTTGATAACCTGGAATGTGTGAGATTCAGTCAATCGCTCGCTGGTCCTGTATAGAAAAGGGAATCTATCCGTCCGCGTCGTGTCCAGGGGATCGCAAAACATGGTCTCGCAAGGTGCACCTCCTAGAGAAGGTCTCGCCACAGTCACGACCTGGGCATGCCCATCTCACGGGGATATGCTGTTCTTCGACATGTCTTTCCAAGCTTGACTTCTTCATGGCCGGTTTGTGGCATCCTTCCCAACGGCATGGGTATGATTCCCATTCAGACTCGATAGAATGTGCAGTGTGAAGATGGGTCTTGAGGTCTTTGCCCTTCAGTGGTTCGTTGCACTTCCCGTGCTCTATCCACTGACAGATGACCAAGCATTCGTCAATAAGAATCTGGTTAAATTCGAGAATGGCCTTGAAAGTTGTCAAGGCCGAGCCAGACTCAAGAAAAGTAAAAGAAAGCATACTTCGAGGGGCCAATCTGGATTATTTAGGTTCGGGTCGTTGGAGAGTATCCCATTATCTATCCGCTGAACTTGGTTCTCGTGGACAAAAGTTTCATTATATTCAATCGTGCGCTTAGAGTCAGTGACGGTGGGTTCAAGTTGAGTCGAATCGATACCAAGAGAAAAGAAAGGTACCATACCTCATCAAACAAATATTGATTACGGACATCCTGGTTGTTCATATTGAATGGTACGAGGTGCTTTCCCTTCGGGCTACTGAACGAGGTGTGCTGGGAACATGTCGAACTCGATCGAATGGTTTATAAGGTGAAAACAGGCGTGGCCTATACGAGCTTACATGTTCAAGGAACAACCCTGCTAACGGGAAATGCGTGACGCTCGGGGACCCGGGTTCATATTAATTTGTTGGAGTCGTGGCAGCAGTACGAATGGCAGCAGTCCGTATGTCGTATGTGTCAGTGCGCCTAGGTTGGACTCATCCGCAGTTGAGCTTCTGGCAAAGGGATCATCGGTAAGGATCTTACGTGGGCTAGGTTTTCTTCCGATGCGTTGTACGAGGGACAAGGATTTGATTGATTGAGAAATGGAGGGTTGGTGTCAGCGGAAGTGTGGGTCGGGTGGCTATTGCCAAATTGATAGAACTTTGGCAAACCTTGTCTGTTGCGAACTACCACCATCGTTGAAGTCTTTGCGACGTCCGAAACCACAAGGCCGAGCTACTAGGCATTCTCTGCGGATACGCTGCAGGCTTCCATTGGACGAGCATGGCAATGCACATCACCCAAAAAAGGCCACGCAAGTCGAAGACTCATCGCAACAACTGAACGCCAAACTCATCTAATTGCCAAAAAAAAAAAAAAAAAAAAAAAGAAAGAAAAGATTAGATGAGTCACACCAGGCTCTACCTGCGCATCAGTAGTTCAGATAGTCCCCACATCCGATCCACATGTTGCTCGGTTTTGACCCAAAATTCCAGATGTGATTCTCAATTAGGACCTGCGAAGTCGAAGTCAAAACCGGGCGGTGATCTAGACTGAACAATGTGTTTATCAATGGGTCGGTTCCAAGCATGCAAATCGGATTCGCTCTACCTAATAGACATATTTTTGACGTTGCAGTGTGGACACATTGGCGTTACGACGCCATCGTCTAGCCGAGTCTACGACGATTATCGAGCGTTGGCGTGCTAAAATAGAAATTCACGACAAGTGAAGAGCTGGGGCGGCCGCGGGCTACTTGGGAGTGAGTTATCTCAGTCACCATAGATTCGTGTAATGACTTTTGTCAACAGGTGGCATCATATAGTTCCTTATAGTGCATCGTAAGTTATCGTCTAAGGTGTTGAGGTGCGAGGAATGTAGGATTTGGGAGACCTTTCCTATCGAAAACTCTAGGCGTGGCAGACTGCCTTAATCTGTAAGAACGATCAGCGGCTAGTGCATCTAACTTAAATCGGTCAAGGGAACAACTCGAGGAACGCACTCACGACGGTTCCATCGATGCAATTGAACCGTTCCCATTCGAGTCGATGGAAATTTTGCTGCACGCGCATCTTCACCTCGCCTTATGACCGCGAAGAACGGTCAGGAGCTCCAGCGGTGGGTGATCGTTTTCTTTTATATTGTAACATGTTCCGAGCCGTTTATCGAGGTTTGCGAGCGTGTCGACATGACCGCCGTAAGATCCGAGTCAACGTCTCTGAACAAGAGGGGGATGCAACCGAGTTCCGGTGGTATTTCGTGGTGCCAGGGAAGACCTTGAATCAAGTTTCTGGTTTGGAACTTCGGATTTTAGCGCCTGCCTGACCCCGACTGGCTCTGTGCGTGTGGTGTGGACGTGAAATCCACTTTCAAACTCCTCGTTCTCGATTTTTTTTTCTGGAGGTCGACGGCCTGGAAGCATTTTTTTATTCGCTTCCCTACCTGCCCTCTTATTCACTTAGAAACATTATAAAAATGGTGCCGAGGGGGCCGTACCAAGTTGATTCATTGAAGGTGCTCTCAAGGTTGTCGGCCGCCTTCGGACAATTCACCTCATCCAAACCGCTCATAGTGCTCACCCAAGGAAACCAGCGTCGTTGGACACGTTGGGGGTGATCCTACTACAAGCGCCCTTCGTCTTCTGCCACGGACAGAGATAAATCTGGGCCATTGGATTTGTATCATTTTGAGGCCCTGCAGCCTGACGAGGCCCGGGAGGGGTCATTGCGCTGAGGGGTCATCAACGAACTGGTCAGTACCAGTATGCAAAAGTTGTGCCATTCTTGATTACCATCGCGTTCGTAGCCATGCAGGAGCGAACTATCTTCTACGACAGTGAAAAAGAGTGGGTGTAATGGCTATGCTGACAATTGCTACGCTCTACCAAGTCTGCCCAGCCGCAACGCTGCGTGTCGCACTGATTTCGAATAAAATGTTGTCTCTTTCCGGACAACTGGTCATACATTCCTTAGTCAGTGACCCAAAGCCGTCCGTAGGGCTAGTGTTTAGCCGGTGACCCCTGCTTGAGGAGAACGCTACCAGCTACGATAGGGACACTCGGTCGGTGATCAATGATCAGTGAATGCTGTGATCTTCGTCGACGATATCGTTGGGTTAATGTTGTCTGGCCATTGAGTTCACTTTTTTTTTTCTCAATGTCCTCCACTCCATGAACTTCAACTCAACCCCCCCGCCACTGTGACGGATATACAAAGCGAACCCTGGGGGATAATCTACTTCCATTCGATTGTTGACAAAGGCAGATTATCGCAAGCGAAACCGGCCTAGGTTAGCGATCCCCCCCCAGCACGCCGCGGAGCGAAGCTGTGATTGACACCCCAGGGATTTGCTCCTCATGAAAATCATTGGATCGGAATGCAACACGCGAATACAACTCCCGCCGTCCGTTCGATTAGTTTTCCAGAGTGGACAGCGTGATTGGTTTCTGGGATGCCATAAAAATCGGTGTAATGTTACCCCTTGCGGTACAATTTTTATCCGATGAGTAAGGCTGATTATTGTCCTTATCACGTCGACGTGGCATTTTGGCGATTGCAAACCAACGCATTAGCTGTGCGACCGAAGTTCAGAAGCAGCATGTCAAGAGTGAGGCCAATCACAAGTGAAACAAAGTCAAATGAACGAAAGCCCTTGATGCCATGAAAGAATTTCCTACTTCCCGCTCTGGTGCAGTGCTTGCCCCCTATTCTTTTACATTCCTGTGTCTCTACTCCGGCACATGTACTTAGAGATCTTCACATTTACATAAGTATTGATGTCAGTCACCGTTGTTCGGAGGAAATAGTGCGGCCAAGCCAACGGAAGCGCTGCCATGCGGAAGCCTGCATCGTCTGCTGGAGCGCCTGCGGTGGCAAATTGCATTTTCCCACGAGTTGGACTAGGCCGAGGGATTACGAATTGGTTTTCAGTTCATATAGTGTGATTCTGTTGATAATGTCCCCCGCCGGACCGGCAGTGTTTTCGGTACCGTGCACAACGGGTTAGACTAATATAGCAAAGGCATGCATGGAATATCATGATGGACCAAACGTGAACAATAAGTTGCTCAAGAATGATCATCTAACTCCGTTGTGACAGTGGAAGGTTGGATAACTGATTCAAAGAGAAAATAAACTACCGTCTTGGACGAACATGAGATCCCCCCCTCCCCCTCGTTGCTCGCTTTCTTTCTCTTTCTTCCTCCCGTGCCCTCGCACTCCGTTGTCTTGGATCAATGACTTCGTAGTCCCGTTCTGCCTTCCTCGTCTCTTCCCCATCGTCCTTGGGGAAATGGAGAGCATGGTTCATGAACCCCCGATCATCGTCTACCTCCATACCCTCGTCTTCCCTTTCGAGCTTCGTTTCTCCTTCATCTTCTCCACCGTTGTTCCCATCAGACTCGTCTTCTCCTTCGACTACGCCCCCAGTAGACGAGGAGGAAGCTTGCAGCATACCCCTAAATTTATTCAAGGCCGCAAGCACGTCCCCTTCGTCCTTCCGTCCCTTGCCCTTCTTCTGCAGCCCCCGACCCTTCGAATACTTTGCAAGTTCCTCCGCCAGGTACGATTTCTGCGTTTTAGCCTTCTTCCTCTCTGCTTCGTCATCGCTGTCCTCGCCGCTTCCGCGTCGTCGAGTAAGCTTCCGTATCTCAGCCTCCATCTTTTCTATCTCGGAACGACGTGCATCGCTGGGGACGGTGGGGGTCAGAGTACTCTTGACGAACGTGTTTCCTTGCAAATTATATTTTACCTGGTCGATGTCTTTTGTTGCGCATGCTTTTCTCTGATCATTGATATATCCGCGTCTTTCGCTTCCTTGTCCCTCTGTACGTTTTCCCCCGTGAATCTCGCTAATCCATGCGAACGAGAAATTGGAACACACCTTTGGTGGCGCCGACGTTGGCATGCTGTCCGCACTCAGCCTCCTGGACTTTTTGGCTGAGAGTGGTGTTATGATATCGGGCATTGGTATTGGCAAGACCCGCGGGTCATCAATCACTGCGAATCAAATTGTTCAAGAAACGTCCTTCATTACCGAGCGGCACACATCACGCACAATCAGGGCGTGCAATGTCTTTCTTCTTCAGCACGACGGCTTCCTGATCCTCGCCCTCTACATCACCGTCGTCGTCATCCCCAAAGCTCAACAATTTGACGTTCCTGTTTCGAGACAAAGTGGTTCCGTCGATCACTTTTGCTAAAGATAGGATGTTCGCACTGACTTCTTCGCACTTCTCCGTCGCTCGGCATCTTCCCGTTGACGCTGCCCGGCTTCACGGGCATGTTGCTGTGCACGCTTTTCAGCGGCTGTGATGCGTGGTACTATATCTGGGAAGGGGTTGTCCACGATGGAAACAGATTTAATCTTGGGTGGGCTAGATGGTGTCGGCTTCAGCCGCGCCAAACTGGGGTGAAGAAGGATACATACTATAATGGTCTTTCATTCTCGCTGAGTTCTGATGATGTCTCTCTGTTCGGATGCTTCCAGCAAAGTAACACGCACACGCACCCATTTCCCCGATCTTCAACACATCTTGATGGGATGACATCGATAAATGAATTCATGCCAAGGAAATCATGGGGCGTACTGTACAGGGTATCACCTATGACCCTCCCGAACAGCGTGTGCTTGCCCTGTAATTCATCCGCTCGATCTGATCCATGAGAGTTCAGAAAAAATGGGGTGTATACGTAACGCGGAGAAAAAACAACAACGCACCAAGCGTGATGAAGAACTGCGAGTCGTTAGAGTTCTTCGTCCCATTGTTCGCCATCGCTACGAGCCCGCGATGCATAAACCGCAGCCGGGGGTGGATCTCATCTTCAAATGGTTCTGTGGATGGCGGCGGTGGTGGCGTCAAAGGTCAAAATTCAGAACACCAAGTTCAACATCTGTTCACGTACCACCATAAAACGACTCTCCACCAGCACCTGTACCCGTCTTGTCCCCCGTCTGCACGAGGAAACCGGGGACGACTCTGAGTGGAACGGATGGTAGCGCGAGCTATCAATGGGCACGGGGTGCGGGCGGAACCTGGCGCCTCACCTGTGAAAAATGACGCCGTCGTAATATCCTGCCGGTTGAGGCGAGGTGAGCTGCGGGTCGGGGTGCGAACGCGCTCTGCCATACCTTCGAGCGCAAGGGCTATAAAGTTCCGGCATGTTTTGGGCGTTTCCTTGGAATGCAGCGTGATAATATGAGAACAAATATGTCTTACATAGAGCCGTTTGCGTACCTTTGACCATAGCTCGATTTCGATCTCACCGACGGTGGTGTTGAGAATAACGCGTCCATGAGTTGGTAGAGCCATTTCAAGTCACTAATAACTTGGCACTGCCGGACTTGTCATTGCCTCAGACATTTATGGTTAGGGTTTGTCCGACGACTAGTACTTACAGGACAATTTCTAGTACATACTATATACCACGCTGTGGGGCCGTCTGCAATCTACTTCGTTTATCTAAGTCGGAGCACCTCCACTGCCAGCGTACGCGTGTTGCTGTACTTCGACCCCAGCGCCAACAGCCATCTCTGAGAACTGTTGCTGCACCGCTCCAACCCCATCGTATCCTGGTTCTTGTCCATAAATTGGAACATGTCCGCTTGCACTTCCAGGTCCTCCTCCATAAGCAGGTCCCGGTGCCGGCGGAGACTGCGCACCGGGTTGAGGAGAGGGGTAACTGTATGGTGCCTCGGTCTGCATGAGAGGGAGCTGCGCGCCACCAGGAGAATCACTCCGGTAATCATACGAGCCCTGAGGTTGGAATGTGGGAGAAACAGATGGAAAGTAGGATGATTGAACAGAACCGTTTGGCTGAGACATCCCTTGGGGTTGTGAAGAGGCCTGGGTTGGCGATAAGACGTCCGCTGAACCGTCTGTCACCCCAGGAACAGAGGAGAAATACACAGTTCCCGCGGGATCTTTGCCTCCCTGGGCGTAGTATTGCGCCCAAGCTTGAACATTTGGATCCGTGTAAGTAGTTTCAGGATCATACACGTATGGTGGACCGGATTGTTCCGCTTCAGGTTGATCTTGTGTCTGAGGCAGGGTCGACTGTGCAACCTCGGTTGCAGGACTATGGTATTGTTGCTGCTGATGAACCTGGGGTTGCAGTTGGACTTGAGGTTGCAGTTGGACTTGAGGTTGCAGCTGGACTTGAGGTTGCAGTTGGAGCTGAGGCTGAGGTTGCGACTGCGGCTGAAGCTGTACCTGGGGATGTTGTTGTTGTTGTTGTTGTTGAGGCTGAGGCTGCTGCTGAGGCTGAGTTTGTGGGCGTGGATATGCTTGTTGCTGGGGATAAGGAGATCGTGCAGGCTGTGGGACAGCTTCACCGTATGGTTGAGGACCTCCAGCTGCATATCCCTGTCCAGCAACATACCCCGGTTCAGCTTGTGGGTGTGAGAACGGACTCTCAGGATAGCCAGGTTGAGCAGCGTAACCATACGGTGAGTGTTGTTGAGGAGGCTGCTGGTCGTATCCAGGTGTGGCAGCAGGATAACCATATGGGCCTTGAGGACCGTACTCCTGGCGGGCATAGGGAGGCTGCCCGTGGCTATAGTTTGGATGTGGGCCAACCTCGTACACTGTCTGGATATAGGTCGCCGGTCATTTCAATGATACTGATGCACGTACTTCCAGTATGTCTTGCAAGACTATCTTCCATCATCCGATCAAAGATGACTCGCGCCTTGACGAAACTTTCGTTCATCGACACAAGATCGGCTAAAGCAGACTGTCGATACATCAGGATATGAGCGAAGAACAAGGGGTCGCACCTCGTTTCTGGCTGTATTTGTCGATAAGCTTGACAATTTTCGGCCGAAGAGACATGCAAATACGATATAGTTCCTGTCAAGGCAGCTCAAGGTTACGGTGGATGGGCAATCTCGTGATTCTCGAACCTGAATCTCTTCGTTATCTGCAAGGTTTTCACCGGAAGCGTCTACAGTTCGAAGCATTGTCAACAATTTGTCAACATTTGCAGCTTGTGCAAACACAGCTGCTTCTTGTTCTACTTCTTTGGCAAGTTCAGCAGCAGTAGGCTCTGGTAACGGTTCCTATGAGGCTCGATCAGACAAGAAACAAGCATCGAGTCGAAGAAGACACTGACAACATAGTTTACCGGGAATATCCCGGTTCTCCCTTTCAGCTGGCCCCTCCACCAATCTTTGTAGCCACGGTCTACGACCTTGATGATGTCACCCTTTTCGAACGCGAGTTCTCCAGGTTCAGTAGGTTCAAATATAAACAAAGCCTTGACACGAGTGATTATGGGGGCCGACGCAGGTGCTGGTGCAGCGACTGGTGGCAATGGTAGTGACGAAGTGGAAGACGTAACAGCGGCTCTCTGTGGGCTTTTTGCAGGCATATAGCCCGATGAATGAGAGGGTCCTGTAGCGTTGCCGGTGCTAGGACCAGCTGCCGAGCTGGAGCCGCTTGCACCACCTGATGACTGCGCCAAAGGCCCAGTATACCCGGATCTTCCACCCTTGTCATGCATGGACATCTCCAAGACGCGTTGAAGCTCCTCCTCCTCTCTCCGCCGAACTTCTTCGTCCACTGCAGGCGGGGGAGGCTCGTCCGGTGGCTGGAACCTGAAATCTTCATGCACGAGTCAGAAACTGACGGAGAGCGCAGCGAGGAACCTTCACTCTTTGTTTTCAAGGTGTTGTAACACTCTTCCATGACTCCGAGAGAAGCATCGTTTTCGAACTCGGCTGTCCACACGGCGACCAGGTTCAAAGCTTTCTTGCGAACCTTGTCGTGCGTGGTCTTGGATGAACAATATCATCAATACACATATCTACTACGATCGAATGTTAGATATGCGCACCCTATCAGTGATCAGCTTCTCGAGAGCTTGTGTGAACGCGCGTGATGCCAATTCTCGGTGAAGATCAATTCCGCAGTTCTTGGATAGAGATTCTGCGAGAGAAAGCGAATAAATTTGAACGTTTGGACTACGATGTGCGAGACGTTTGATGACCGCGGCGATGACGCTGCGAGCACTGTAGGAGTCGAGTGTCAGGGCAGCGGGTTGGGGTCGAGAAAGCGAGATAAAGAAACACGTACCCGAGTTCACCCTCATCCTGTACTTTGTCGCACACGTTTAAGATGACCTCCCAGTTCTCGCTGGTCAAGTTCTCGTCCGTGGCTTTGGCTACAGTCGCGATGTATTGGCCGAGTTGGTTGCAAATCCCATGGCAGATATGATGATAACGTACCGACTGTGTCATCATAAGGATTCGTTTGGCCCGCTCTGAACATCGCAAGCGTCGTTCTACCCGCTGTTCAGCTCGTTGTTGTGATTGTTGACGACGAAAGGATGTCGCGAGAAGGCGGTGTCGCTATTGGCGGGGGTGCATCGCCACCACCACCACTGATATACCACTCTCGTCAAGCACTCTTTCTGTACTTGCCACTTGTTGCTCACAACACATCATGGCCACGGGTACGTTCTACCTAATGCTAGGTCACGTCCATCATACTAATACGCCACACAGTTCCGAGAAATTTCCGTCTCCTTGAAGAACTCGAGAAGGGCGAGAAAGGCATCGGCGATGGGTCCTGCTCGTATGGTTTGGAGGATAGCGAAGATATCTTGATGACCAACTGGAATGGAACAATAATTGGCCCTGGCCATGTAAGTCTCCATCCATGGGATCCTCCGATTCGCGGCATCGCCAGCTTATCGTGCACCGCAGACGGTGCACGAGAACCGCATCTACAGCCTCAAGATCAATTGTGGCACAGAGTACCCGAAAGATCCACCCACTGTGCAATTCCTTTCCCGTGTCAACCTGCCATTCGTCAACCAGACCGACGGCAAAGTCGATCCTACGAAACTTAATGTCCTCACTCAGTGGGGGAAGGACAGCAGCATAGAGACCATCTTGGTCGGCATACGGAGGTCGACCGTTTTCTTCCATTTCATTTCGGATATCTAATGTTTCATGTTCCTCTTAGGGAGATGGGATCTTTCAATAACAGAAAGCTACCCCAGCCACCGGAGGGCAGCACTTTTTAAGGCATCAGTCCAATCGAGTAGCCCCGCCAACCGTTGACACGTCGGATTACCAGCCGGCGGAAGAAATTCAACGCCACGAATGGTTTATCCGTTACCACAAGATAGGCTTTTAGCCTATCGGTCCTGCAATCTGTTTCGTTATCGTCTCTAGTGAATTTTCATTTGTATTGCACGACACCTAATGACATTGAGTTGGATCTGACTGTCTATTCCAGGGTAGATTGGGGCATTGGCTTGAACCATTGGTGCTACCATTCACTCTTTGTAGATCAGCCTGTGTCTTGATTATCTTTGGCGCTGAGACCACAAATCGTAACCGTAAGCGGCTGCTGGGCCTAATCCACCGCCGCTGGTACTGATCCTCAATTCTGGCAACCCTTGAGGAGGTGAGAAAGGACATAAAGCATGCTTCACTCTGCACGTGCTACGTGAACTTGGTGGACAGTCTATGTCGCAACCGTTCATACTAAGCATGATGATGCAAGGATGTGATCAAAGATTATTTCAACCACTGCCTTGTTATAACAGGGTGAACGACTACGAGGCAGTTTTTAGAGGAAATTATAACCCCATTGGCTCAGGAGAGATGGAAAAGTTCAAGTGGAAAACCGTGCGATAATCAGGAGAAAGATTTGAAGTTTGGCTGCTGCGTGTGAGTGTACACAACACATTCTATCGTCAGCGGATTCCATTCATGTGCGGATTGCCTGGAAACACGAAGTGCCGTCGCCCGTGCGCTACGGTTTCCCCATAAGCCCAGCCACTCACAATTTAAAAACAAGGTCCGTATTGGATCAAGCCAGGAAAACAAAGCTGAATACCGAGCAACGCATCTGATCGAGCCGGGAAGCCATGATGCCTGTCATTCGCGTCTCGTATTGATTCTGATTCTCTGGGTGCACGATACAATGATCGAAGACCCAGACTGTCAGAAGGTGCGACTGCAGAGACCAATTTTCCAGCGCGATCAAACAGAAGGATTCCTTGCGCGCTCACAGGTTGTGAACGTCGAAAAAAAGGCACGATATGACCCGCGGAATTGTCCGCAAGGAGGGAATCGTCGTTTGTACAGACGCGGTGTCTGATACAGAGTACTCACGAGCTTCGAGGATGAGTATGTGACGTGTTGGTCAATTCGCGCAGCTGGCCTGCTGTATACCTTGCACATGGCCCACGGACGATGATAGGGCCGGAATACTACTAGCCCGACCAGTGGCGGATGGTCTGCGACTCTGCGTATCTTTTCGGAGGACTGCATGACAGTTATATGTTCAGGCTATGTAAAGTGGGATGGAATCAACAATGACAAAAAAACCAGCTTGATAAACTTATCCGGAAGACAAACATCCCTACCGTCCAAGTTCCAACTGCTCAGGACGGGCAGGTACTGTTGAATTGAACTTGAACGTTTGAATCATGTACCGAGAGAATATAAAAACAAAACAAAACAACGGCGGTGCCGCGATCAATTGGTGCCAGGTCAATTAGTCCCCTTTCCCATCCAGCATACTCAAGTACTCAAGTCTCAGACACATGATGTCGAAATGCTCAACCTGTCATTTGGGGAGCGTGTATCCGCCGCATCAGCGGCACCATGTTTCTGGGAAAGGAGGGTCCTTCTGGCCTTCTTTTCCCTCCTCTCAATGTGGATATGAGCGCTGGCATGCTACTACTACGATGATGGGAAGTGGCACGGGATGACCGATCGGCGCAGGTCAACTGAATTCTCTGGCTATTAGTGGTATCACACGCTATTGTACGAATCATAGGACTGATAATCATCGGCATCGCCGCATCTGTGGACCTACCATCTGATTGAAGAGTGAAACTGGCATTACCTATCCATCACCTCACTCACTGGTATCCGCAGTCGAGGGCCAAGAAGATCTAGTATGGAATCGCTCCAGTGTACGTACCTAAGAAAGCAAGTCGACGAGCAGTTGGAACTGCATGTACACTAGCAGTGATGCGGGATGGATTAGAAACGTTGAGATCCTGCTACGATAACACGGTAATGCGGCGCGAACTTGTTGATTTTCATCGAGGAGGGAGCGAATCGCACTGTCTTGATCAGGCCAACTTAGTTACTGTGTGCATGCAGAAATTGGTTCACCAGCGAGCCAACGTCCCTCCGAGGTGACTGCCACTGGCACGCATTACGGCCAACATGGGACTGATCCGAAAAGAAAGCATTTCATCTTCATTCTTCGTCGTACACATCCCCATAATCCACTAATAAACATCTTCCACAACGGGAAGAAACGAAAAGAAAGAACGCGAGCGATCAGAGCTCAAGCAGCATATGTAGGTAGTAAGTAATCGACATAAAGTCATATCTGTATGTGCGGGTATGTCTGTAGGTAGTAGTAGGTAGCAT
>JBBPOM010000192.1:0-38491 GCA_038091455.1 Leccinum uliginosum
CCCCCGTCATGGTAAAACGTTTCAGATTGCTTGATTTGGGGAGTGGATTCATGAGGCCATCACTGGCAATCCGATGAGTATCCTCAAAGAAGATTGTTTACCGTCCACGTCGTTCGCTCGATCAAACTCGGATCACGCTGGACTGAGTTAGAGAAAAAGAAATACATCTATCTCGATCATATAGGGTCACCCAGCGACCACAAAGTGCCGGTCTGTGTCCACCCTACCTTTCTATATCTGATATCACCTATGCTCTCTCAGTCACCACATCGATCACACATCTCATCAGTGATACTTTGATGTTTTAAATGTGTTTTACACAACAAATTGAGCTAGTGTTTGCGATATTTTCTCGTGTTTAGGTTCCGGGGGCACCCATAGCCTCACCTGGACCACGATGGGTGCGTGCTTGCATGATTGTCCCGCTCTTCAATCACGCGATCGTGATTTTGATCACAAAGCTGGCAGAGCAGCGATGAGCCAGCCAGCAGATTTGCCAACACCAAGATGTTCGCGGAAGCGGCGATGAAAAAAAAAATAACAATTTGTATGCGTGGCCACTGGCATCGCTTCCCGAACCAAACTGGATTTTGGTTGTAGCAGGGCAGCCCTGTTTTCAACCTGGTGAGCGTTGACACGCGTGTGCGCTTTGTCACAACAGGAGGTGGCGGGAAGGTTGGACATGGTTTGATCACCGGAAGCCGCCTCTATCAGAATACACATTCATCTGGCCCCCTGCCTCCCCACCCTTTGTGTGATCTTAATCTCACACCCGCCACCATCACGGTGGCTCAACACTGCAGAAAATGAAAGACGCGTGGAATAATGAGCCGGAGAACAGACCCGATGTGTATACGCGTGTAGGCGTTCGTACTCATCGACGCCGGCAGTGCCCCAGAATGGAGCATGGCCCACGACCAGTCAGACTTAGCACTGGCGAATGAGAGCCAGCGCTTCTAGTGTTTCTCTCTCGAAAGGCTGCCACACCGCCACCGAGACAATTTGAGACAATTGAAAATGTCATCAGGACCGATGATCAATATGATGGGTAAAATATTCCCTAAACCAATCTGCTAGTTATTGGATCGCAGGGGGTAGTGGTAAGTAGGAACGAATCAGCTAGCGTTCCACGCTGACGTCTGCAACACGTCGATGATCCCACAAACCTTCCAAGTTAGCTGGTCCGGGACCAACCAAGCCCATTATTTCGAACTCACGTACAACTTAGATGCACATGGTCTCGCGTCTTATTAGTGGGCAAAATCAGGCGACCTTGTATTGCTGCCTCTTGTGAGAATGCCTTTTGTCTGTGATGTTATGTTCACATTCAAAAAGAATCTCAGATTCTATGCATGTGCCTAGGCGTGTGTTCTTGCAGTGCAAAAATAATAGACGTACGGGGAAAGCAGGGGCGGGGAACTCACTGTACTTTCACTGCCGTTGAAACGCGGGACCAGATGCTATCACAGAATCAAAGTGTGGGACTCGGATATCCCCGCTGTATGGTCATGACGTGGTGCAGCGCGGATCGTGGGTGTCGTGGCCCTCGGATTACAGCCTGCGGCAATACTTAAAAAATTGATGCCGTGATTCAAGTTTCAATCAGTTGGGCGCGATCCCATCATTTGAGGATGCGGCTTGACTGTATAGCCATAGGTAGAGACGGGTGAGAATTTTTTTTGATTGACGCTGGGAAACGAGCTACTCAGCATCTGTTCCGGAACCCATGATATGAACTTGGTTGCAGTGGGACTGCGAGAAACGGTGAGAGAGCCTCGGTGTTACCAAGTTGGTTTGCAGCGCTTGCAACCAGGCCGCAGTGATTTGTAAACCTAACATGGGGCGGATATCCATTGGGCCACCAGTGCACTATCAATAGGCGCATATCAAGCCGCCTGGGGAGTAGAAGCACCGTGATCATGGGCGAGGTAAAACGAAGGCGGCAACTTGAATGAACGACCTAAAAAGGAAATTGATCCTTTTTTTTTCATCCGCTGGTACGGCGTGTGAACTAGCTATACTTCGAATCGACCTTGTTGAAGCGCTCAAAAATATTGAACATTATGTTCAAAATTTGAAACCTTACCCGTGGGCCGCGAAGCGGACCGTGAGGCTTTCAATCCATCCAACAGAGACACCATGAAGGGTTAGTGACACATCAATACCGTCGACACTCCTTCCTCGGAGGAAAGCTCACTAATCCACCGATGCAGATACCTTTCCGCTACCTGACTAACTCGAGAGCGGCGGGGATTGTGAGGGTCTGGGCTTCAGATTCGAGAGTCCTATCGGACACCAATTATGATCCCGAGGGTGGTCCTTGAAACTAGCACTGGTAACGATGGCATCAGCGCGGTGAATCCCAGCTTGGCTTTTTCTTTCTCTCGCAGTCGCATTACACATCCTCTGCATCTTCTCCGAGCCAATCGGTATACCAAGCTATCGCCTCTTACTTCGTTTCGCTACAGCAGCGAGAAGTGGAAGTCGCAACAGTCATTGTGATGGCAATATGCGATGTCGCCACAAAGCTGTGGTTCTAGTACGTCTGCGGCAGCAGTACGGGAGCCCCAGAATGACCAGAGGAGAACGGAGAAGACAGTTTATTTCTGGCCATGATTGCAACATGATTGTGATGCGTACGTGGCAGGGAAGAGGGGGCACGTTATGAAACAGCGAACTAGACGACATATCGCCTGCAATCTCCATGGAGCACACTACAACTTCGTGAGGAGTAAGTCAGGCAAGCATTAAGGCCGAGGCTGAAACAAAGGAACGACTGGGTGAAGTATATTAGCTGAAACAGTGTGGCATACGAAAAGCGGACGAGAATGTTAATATACAGGAAATCATGTGCAGAGTCCGGGCGTCGCTGCGAGCGGATGATGCGGCTGACGGCAAAGGACAGATGATTTCCGCCCTCGGAATATCGGATATAGCAGAGGGGTTCCTCGCTCCGGCTTGGAAACGGGCAAAGGAACGAGATCAACCCGTGGGGAGCCGCGCGAGCAGCGAGCATGAGATGGGGGCAGACGTCCATATCTATCCAGCGGTGATGGTTTGACATGGTCAATCCAAGGTGTTTTGTCACAGATGAACGTGAGCGAGTGCGAAGTCGAGGTTCCCAAGACGGGTATAGCAACGAGCACTGCGGGCAAGTATAACTTGCAGCGCCATGAGAGAGGAGAAGCTGTTGGCCGGAACCTGTGACGACTTCTTGCCAAGGTCCCGACTTGGAGCACATCCGGGGTCCTTCATGTTCTCCATCGTGTCAACTAACAGGATCCGTGATTGCGTCCCCGTAGCTGCCAGGACGGATTTGGACAAGGACAAGGAATGCGGCAGTAGGCTGGGGCTTGGCGACCGCGTTTGGATAGACGCCAGAATTAATATGAATACGCATCAGTCTCTGATACGCATAGGGCACGAGCGAGATCGATCAACCAGCGATGGTCTGTTGGGTACCAGTATAGCTACGAGGAAGGCGGAGACCGGAAAGATAAGTCGGACAGGGGACAAACATGCAGCGAGTGAGATGGACGAATGAAGGTGGAACGGAAGTGAGTTGCCGTCGTGTTTCGTATCGGCCAATTGTGTCTATGCCTATATAGAAGGTGTGATACTGCACAAGATGGAGACGGAACGGTTGAGTATCAGAGGAGGAACAAAATGAAGGGCATCTCCGGAAATCTGGCTGATGTGCAGGGTCGATGTGATAGGGTAGGTGATCAAGATGATACCCTCACGCAATTTTAGCACTCTGGGCCAGTGCCCACGAACAATATACGATCGCGAGGCGGCTCTCACAGGCCCTGGGGCTAGGGCATTCCCTCTTTGCGATTCCGAAGCGCTGATAAGAAGCGGTCGTGGCAAATTGGATTTTACTCCCGGACCTCCGATCCCGCGACGAGCTAAGAAATATGTAGGGAAATAGGAATCACCAGCCGCTGAATTTTCCGTAGGTCGGCGATTGAAAAAGGCAGAAATGCGAACAAACGATATCTGTGCCGCGGCGCCGTGTACAGGACCCCTGGACTAGAACAAAAATAGATTCTGGTTCGGATAATAATAATAATAACAATAATAATACCTTGGATATCCATTCCTTCTGATAGTCGCCTTCTTGGGGAGTGCCCGTGGGCAGTGAGCCGCCCGAGCTCCTTGCGGTGTGAATACTCCTCCGGGCCAAGTTGAAAAACCTTTTTATTGTACTCCACGACACGAGCAGGGAAAGGGCACGTTGAGCACGCGAAATGGCCGCCCGGTGTGTTTCTGCTGCGACTTGTCTAGCACGTTCGCTTCCCCATTCTCCTGGACCCATGCACTCCCACTCGGATCACCAGTCCGCCGTACCGCACAGCGAATCTTCTCAGAAAAGCAAATCGAGTGCCTGGCAAGTGCTCAAATACACCTCGTTCTATCGTCCTTAGCCTCCATTTCCCTAGGGAAGACCGCCACAGCTCCCAGAAATCAGAACGGTGCCATCCGCCTCCGCGTGAACCATCCGCGACCGCGTCTGATCACTGCCTTCTTGATAACGGTCTGTCGTACAGCCCTCCATCGCTCTCCCACCTTCCTAAACACTTGCCTTTTCGAAATGTAGACACCAGATCTCTCGAAACAGCCCATTCTCCAAATTTACGGCTTCCTGATCCCTTTGATCAGCGCGGTGTTCGTTCTTTGTTTGCTTCGATGTCGCGCTCTCTTTTGATCTGTTGATCCATTATCAGTTCTCGACGTCCTTTTCCATTGATAAGTCTCTCCCTTCCCTCAACACTTCCTCACTTGGTCTCCCTCTTCATCCCCTCCCTACCAACCAGCCGCCCCCTCGCCCTCCCCCCCACATGCCTCACCGTGTCGAGTCAATGCCGCTTCCCTCTTCGTACGTACCGTCGATCCTTTCCCCTCCCCATCATCCTCAGCCTCACCAATTCCTTAGACACAGACGTGAATATGACTACTCTTACGATCACCCTTATCGTAGGCCAAGTCCTCCGCCCATAGCCACCCTCTCCCATTCCCCCTCCTTGTCTGTTTCCTCCCTCGATCGCTCCTCTGTGTCCTCTCCCGCACCCCGCCGGTCTCCAGCGGACCGTCCTGTCGACTCTCACCCTGGCTACTCTGACCCATACTACTCTCAGGAACAGATGGCACGATCTCGACCATACCCCCATGATCCTGTACGGGACTCCGGACGTTCTTCTCACAACTACACTTACAACTCGCGACCACACACCGAGCACAGATACTCGCACGATTCACACTCGTACCATGTTTCTCCAGCATACAATAGTCCTCCGCTTTCGCATGCAAGCGCTGGCACGCGCGAGAACGGCACGCTCACGTATCCTCTTCCAGGACAAAATCACTATACTATTGGCTATACGGACGATGCCGCAACGAAGCTGAGCGACAGGGTGCGCCGGAGATGCTTCAATTGTTGTACGACCGATACGTCCACGTGGAGACGATCAAATCTCAGTCCCGGCAAAGTGGTATGATTTTTCCCCCTTGATTCCCCATATAGCACAGCACTGAGACGCACTTAGCTCTGCAACAAATGTGGCCTGTTCGAGCGCACTCATGGTCGTTCGAGACCGGACCAATTCCCCCACCGTAGGGGTCCACTAGCCGCTGCTATGAGCCGGCCTAGAACTCCACCGCAGTCGGCGCAGCTGCCTCCTATTTCCACCCACGTTGCTCCGCTTGCGCCATATCATTACAGTCACCCTTCTATTGCGCCGCTCACTTCAATTCCTGACTCGCGGAAGCCACAACACCCCAATCAGTTGCCTGAGATCCAATCATGGATTGATGCGCCCGCTGCTCGAACCGCTTACTCATCATCATCCACGTCGTCATCGGAGCGCGGGCATGATCATATCTTGCCCCTGCGCCAGCGTTCGCCTCCTCGCCTCCAACACCACGTGGACATGCGCTCGAGTAACGTCCATGGAGCTGTTGTGTGAACTCTTTTCTCCATCGGCGGCCTGGTGCTGTGTGTGGGAGTGAAAAGATTCTTTCCTGACCGCCTTTAACTGCGCTGCTGCTGCTTCCATTCTTTCTCTTTCCTCCTTCCATGCTTGTCTCTGTTCTTGCACACACTCCTGGCTAGATTCCGATTCTGGTCGGCTGCGTCCATCGGTCGGTCTAAGTGCACGTCATGCTTTCCGTAATTATCCAGATCTGGTGATGTCCCTGCTTCTAGTTTTCGTATTGTTGTCGTACACAAAATGCTTTTTAAATCAAGCCTGTCCAGTTGCGAAACGTGTACCTGTACTAGTAGCTTCTTGAAGCCTTCCTTTCTGTATCATTATCCGCATCCGCCTTTTTCTACGATTGGACCCAAGCTATCACGCCAACCCAGATACGGATTATTTATGTTACAACAAAAGCCTGATTTTCTTGATCTGATAACTATGATCAATATTAAGATCTCGTGATGTGTATCCATTGCTGGGCAAATCCCTCCGTCCTTGGTTCCCGTACTGATAGGTCTCAATTGATACCATTATAACAACTTATATCTGACAAGTTTGGAAAAGAAACGGAAAAGGGACGTTGAACCATTTACTGTGCGTCACTGAGGTTCAACGCAAGCCCGAGCGATCCGCTGATCGTAACCTTTTCTTTTCTTTCTTCTTTACTTCCTTCCGGTGTCCTGCGATCTCGTCCCAATCCCAATTATCGTCGGCGTACGGACGTAAGGTTACGGTAAAAGGCCTTCGATCGATGGAAATTGCACTGATCGATGGCGCCTGCCGTCCATGAACGGTTACGTGGTATCGTCACATCACTCCACTAGATTGTACGTTCGTCCTCCGAGTACGTGAAATAAAGCGCGCGCAGGCTCGACCGGCAGATGAGCGATATCCCGGGCTTCGAAAACGTTCCAAAACTCCGATTGAGGTGGAAGGAGTGGGCCAGGGTCAGGGCCCACAGCTTTTCGAAAGGACGTCCGAGAATAGTTTTCCAACGGGTGGTGGCGGTTTGCATGCCACTGTGTGCTGTTACTGTAGACTATAAATCTCTGTATTTCATCACAAGAAAAGGTAACAAAAAGAAAAAAAGACAATCTGCTCAGATTGAACTCAGGAACCCACCTCCTTGGTCGAATGCGTGGTACATATGTATTATGTACCGCCGCATCAACGGCCCTGGGGTAGTGTAATCACCGACTTCCAGTCAGTTGTCAGCAATCATGGAATAAATGAAAGATACACTTTCGCAACTTGGGACATGGTTAGGCGGCGGAGCGGGAAAGGGGCGGACACGAGCCCATTACATACCGCATAGCCATCATTCATGGCCTATCGAAGGCGTCCGGTCACGAGGGGAAGTGGAAAGGAAGGGCGGATGCAAAGTCGGAACTTGACCAAAAATGAAACAAGTTAGTTTATCGATCCGGATATCTCCACTTCACGAGGCTAGCCTGCAGGCAGAACAAACATGATGCGGTGGAATAGGGGTAGAGGGGAAGGAAACGGGTGGCAGAGTGTGAGATTCTGGCGCGGAAGCGGCCGCCCATGACAAGAGATACACACACTGGATGGCTGGGTCACGTTATGATAAACCAGCTGTTTATAGCAACAGATCTCCAACGTGTCTCTCCTGAATTGAAGGCTGACAGACACGGACACGCAAACATTGTGCCTTTTCTTCTCCGATGTTCTTATTATCTACGCCCCCGTTTCTCAATGGACCGTCAAGGGACGCTCGGTCGAGGCGAGAAGGGCCGGACGCGGGAGGGGTTAGGGTTATTATGCCCAGGATTTAGGGCAAATTGGTACTGCCGAAAATCGCCAGGATCCGGATCTGCAAGGAAGCCTCCCCATCATCGCGATTGTAGTTCTTTCCGCCAATCAAGATGGGCAAACCGTTCACGATGCGAGGGGTGCCAGTGGGAGGCCGTTGAGGGGGATAATCGGGTGGTACGGAACGTTGTTGATGCGAATACTTCCGATTACCACGGCGAGTGGCAGGCCTTTTCATATGACCTCTCATGGGAGGAGATGCCATCCGTATCTTTTTTTATGTTTCTTCTTATTTTATTTTTATATTGTCAAATTGGATATGGATAGCTCGTACCGGAAACCCGTATCCCCCCGCGCTTCTCCTTTTCTCTCCGAGTCGTCAGTCGCACCGTCATAGGCTGGCTACGAATCGTTGCGGAGTGTGTCGGGAAATGTGCCCGGGCCATGTTTTGGATCTGGAGCCTTCAACGAACTGCAGAGGTTTTCGCGAAGCCATCGAGAGGTGAGGCCTTGAGGACCTGAGGGAGTTTGCTGCCAAAAAAACGAAGGAAGAAAAAGAAAGGCAAACAGATAGACAAGGATCCTCTGGGGATGCGCATGGTAGTGTGACACTGCCAAAACTTTTTTCTGATAGCGCGCACCGATCCGGAGTGACGGGTCTGCTTCAATTCCAATTTCTTGATCCGTGGATGTATTTACCAATCTTCAATTCCAGCGGCACTCTCCGACGCGATCAAACCCAGTGATTGCGGCAGGACTGACTCGGAAAGTCCAACTTTTCTGTTCGTTCAAAAGAACGGAGCTTTCATTCCATGGGCGCATTTATGGACAGTTCTCTTGGAGTAAAAGCGGCTGAAAGGGTCGCAGAGGAAGGCTGTCAAACCTGCCAGTGAACGCTTTTGCGGAAGGTTTGTTGCCTCAGCAAGGCGCAGGCCCGTCGCAAATCGGTAAAGAAAACACAAGGATTTGGGTCGAAGAAGGTCCAGCAATGTGGCCTTCCGTTACTCGTTCCCGCTCTACGCCCGAAATTCATCTCATCGAAATATTGTGGCCGTTCCCCGGAGGAGTATGTTTCGTTGCTCAGATCGTGTCGTCCCTGAGCTCCACGATGGCTCCACTGGCACCACCATCATCCGGGCCGCTTGCGGATGATGATCGGAACCTACCACCAGTCTACGAATCCATCGCTACGAAGGCGAAAAGGGAAGTGACACTCGTGGCGCACGGTTGCCACTCCATCATGAACGTTTGAACACCAACTATAGCATCGACATCCTCGATAGCTCACCGCCCGGCCGGTTCGGTGATAGCCACAAAACCGTCCCCATCAATGCCAGTGAGGCCGCATTGCGCCCCACTGTTTTGAAAGAAGGTGAGTAATATCCGTTTCTCGACAATATCGTGCGCTGTTTCATCGATTTCATCAAAATGATGGAATGCAAGTGCCTCCGAATCAATGGGCCACCACTAACGTTCCTCTGTGCTCGCGGCACTGGTCACCGTCCTCTTCACCTCTTCGCGATGTCATTTATTGAAAGTCGTTGCTGCTGTTCCTATTCTCTACTTTTCGTCTCTTTTCCTTTGCCAGTTCATATCATAACTTCCATACGCCTTCCTAGCTAAAGCCACCCACAGTCCTGCATGGGCAATGGAGTACAAGTAATGCTTTCTGATGCCATAGCCTGCCCCAGCTACCACTGGGACCACCTAGTCTCGGGTGCCACAACATTCAGAGTGATTTTGTCTTCGTTGAGCTGGGACGCACCTTGTTCAGTGTCCATGGCACTCGACCGGCCTTGGGTTAGCTATCTGCACGTGATCAATGAGACGTCGGGGCGGCACGAATCAATACCTACCCACACTTACTGGCTAGGATCAGCAGGGGAATGACAGGTTTTCAACCCAAAATGTCATCACTGTACTTGGGCCAAAAGAGATCCGAGTCGCCGCAGGGATTTCGATTGTTTACAACTTCTAGCTTGTTCTTTGAACCCAGCTTTCAGGCAGGGACCATGCTACCACAGACGTGATCGTTACCTCTATTACACCGTCAGCACGGGAAGGCGCCGGGTGTATGAATACTACTAGGGAGGGCCTCACTGGCGCATGTACCTGTGCCCAAATTTAATTTTTATCACAGAAAGACTAGGCAAGGCGAACAATTACATCACACTCATGATGCGACATTCACCTTGCATAATATATAACCGCCGTGCTCAATAGATTCATATGCAGACTGACAAGAATAAATTGATACTTTCAATGAGTATTGACCTGGCTGTCTAACTCCACGCAAAAACGACAGACTCACACTCACAATCCTCCATTACCAGATCTCACAGATGAAACTGGGATATCTATACATGGCCATCATGGTCGAAGACGCCCGTATGTTCCTCAGAAGACTCGATCGCCTCTTAAAGCGCTTCGACGGTGACCGGGGATCGTGAGCAGAAGCAGAATGCTCGACAATCACTACTACCCGGAGATATAAATTCCTACCTGAAAGTAACGATAGAGCACCACGCATGTTCTCTTCCGATCTCCCCGTCAAAATGGTCATTAGAAAATGGCCCGCAGCGCTGTTTTCACCTCGACAAAGCGAGCAACAATGAAATAAATGCGTGCTTTCGGGACGCTGGGCCCCGTCTGCACCAGTGTCTTCACAACTTAGAGATTTGGGTTCGGGGACAAAAAAAGTGAAGAGAGCGTAGCTTTTGGACACTGGCGAGTGCAGGGAACGCGATGACATCAGTAGCCCGATTCGGACGATTGTCTCGGAAAATTCCGTTCAAGTCCTTTGCCACGCTCGGAACCAAATCAGAACAACATGATTCCGTTCAACTTGAAGTTGTTGTCACTTGTCATACACCAGCCCTTCGGGCACTCCTGGAGCCACCTGTCTCCGGAAACCCCGCCGTTATTCATCATCGCACACCCGAATGACGCTAGCTATCGACGTGACAGCTCGACTCTTGACTCTAGCATTAGGGTCCTCAGGTAAGTCAGTACTTCAGTGGTCATTAATACGAGGCGCGAGCGATCGAGTGGTACCTTTTGAAGCTGAAGCTGAAGCTCGAACAGTCGCGTGCAGCCTGACTCTGTCGACATCACACTGTGGGTATATGCGCTTCTCAAGCTTCAAGCTTCAATGACCTTCGGGCTGCCCACAATCTACTCACCAACGCTTGACGTCATTCAGTCAATCCAAAGACATGGTTTGTACCGAAGGGAAATGTAACGCCAGCCTTCAACTCCGAGTCGACTGCTTGAAAAATACATTGGGTGCTTGTACTATACTCTCAAGACCTTTATTTCTGCGGAACGACCGATGTGGCAGAAGTGGCAGAAGTCTTTCAGGTTACGCTAATCAAAACGGCCAAAAGAATGCTAGAAGGACAAGGACTACCAGGTTTCACATGTTCACCATATCACCTGCGAGCTGAGCGTTGGTTGACAAGTGAATTTCTTGACCAATGCAGGTAATTTGTTTGTGTAAAGGGCTTGGAATTGGTGCGTACTACCAGCCGGTTGATAAAATACGTCTCCGTATTGTCGTTCAAACTCTGTGACTGATCCAGAGCATCTGACAGATGACAGGTTAATGTTCGTGAGCCTTCCTGACGCCATTTGAGCAACCGTTGGTCTGCGTTCAACCTTTCTAACCGAGGTAGTCGTGTCACCAACCTAACGTCTTCAAACTTTCCAAACGAGCATGATCAACATTTCTTTTCGAAAGTGATACAAGCCTGAGGTTGAAGGGCTTGGGCCGAAAGTACCCCCTACTGGAACCAACTATCAGGCAGGGTGGCAGGCCAAAATGGGTGATCAAGGCAAGGTGTGGAGAGCGAGGGCAAGAGAGCCTCATGCGCCCAAGTCTATGGTGGACGCGTGCCATGGACAGGGATGGGCGTCGCACGCTCTGGTAGATCGAGAGCGTGCGCACACCGTCCGTGATGAGCCAAGGGGGCAAGTGAAGAGACGACCGACCGTGAGGCGACCCCCAGGCGAGGTGCGGAGGGCGATGGCGATGGAAACAGAAATAAAGAGTGAAGGCGAGGATACACAAGTGCGAGAATGGGCGTGGGCGTAGGATAGGCGAGGTGGCGACGGCGATGGAGAGCGAGAATGAGGGCGTGCGTGCGGCTCGACTCGCTGACGACCGTTGCAGCGCGGGACACACACTCGAACATCATGCATCATAATGTTCGAGAGAAGGGCAGGGGTCATATGACAAACATAGTATTTACGATAGCGAGAGGGTATGGTGGGATGTACCTACCATATACTATCATAGTAGACATATCACTACAACTCTAGAATTCAAACCCTCCTATGGAGTATGTATCCAACTTCATCTGAAAGAATACATCGTGTTGCGATGCGGTATCGTGACTGAATGTATCAAAGTAGCCGCCTGGCCTGGTGTCTCTCTCCTGGTACTTAGAAAAAGTCAGAATATGCACGTCGCGTCCCAGCACGCTACCGCGACAATGCACATTCCATCCACGGCTATCCGACCTTAATTGAAGCAGTCCGCTTAGCAAAAATAGCGAGTCACTGAACCCGTATTCACCCTCTGTCCTGTTGGCGAACTTGAACTATGCGCAGAACCTTCGGGTGTGTATTGGGAAGAACGCATTACATCCCCTATCAAATAGATATGATAACGATTACGCGATAGAAACATAAAATGGGGATAAGCGCACCAAATAGTGTCCGTCTAATTCTTAACACCGTCAGCGGCAATTATGAGATCAGAGAATCTTGCTCCTTTTATGATAAACCCGGCTATCCCCTCTCTTCGTCCTAAAACACCTAAAGACACCGTGGTTGGGATGAATTTCGACGCCCATTCGTACGGCACCATCCTATAATACTTTGGTGGATCTCCGCATGATATGCGTTGAAGTCGTAAACGCCCCACACAATAAATAGGGAGGAAAGCTATCATTTGCAAATAGCTTTCGCGAGTATTCGAGTAAACTTGAGACAAGAGCCTATCGGCGTGGTGACCACAAGCCTTATTCTAGAAAATTTAATTAGGGCGCTTCAGACGGGCTTTTACCAGTTACATTAATGAATAGCTACCGTGACGACCGCAATAATTAGAGAGAGGCGTTGGGCACGAGTTTGATAGTCAGACTCGTGAAGCAGCCTGATAATCTTCACAGCATTCTCCGTGCAGGGACGTACCGTTCTGATTTAATTAGTGTAAGTGGGAAACATGTTTGGTCTTGGCCAAGTGAGATGACTTTGTGACAGGGGCTTGGAACTTCAAAAATACTGACTGACCGTTGTGCTTACATTTGAGGCCGCCGTAACCACATTTCCGATGGTAAAGGTCAATATCCGTGCATCGAGAGTCATCAAAACCAAACCCCGAGATTTCGCATGAGAATCTATCTAAGGAATTAAAGATATGAGAATATCATGAAGATCGAGCTCCTTTATAAAACGTCGTGAGAGGAATCTATGTATTTCAAGCCTACCCGTCACATGAGTGTAATGGTTCAGTGATAACGGTTTACTTTATAATCCTTCCTGCCCTGTGTGCTCAAAGTCAGATTGAGCATGAAACTCGAAACGAATCACTCAACCAAGGGTAAAATGTTGTGATTATCATGCCTTTCTATGCGACTGAATCAATGGCCAGAAACAGGTAAACATATGATTGAACTGCTGAAGTTTGTTTTGTTTTACTTATGTAATGCTGGTAGTAGCCGGTGGGGCGCGCCAAAACACATGAATAATCCATAGCCGGGCGTATAAACAACCGGACTCCGGCTTGCTACGTTTCCAGTTCGAGACTCCTGCCATCAATACTTCAGTTCACAACCATGTCCAGCGCAAAGAGCAAAATACTTTCAAAACACGATAATGATGTTGTAATTCTCGCGGCTGTTCGGACTGCCCTAACCAAGGTACCATTCACCCACCGGCACCGCATCTGATCATGTGCTCACGTTCATCCTGTAGGGCAGAAAAGGCGGCTTCAAGGACACGCGGCCAGAGGAACTGTTGTCTGGCGTATTACGCGCAGCATACACCACAGCACGTGTAAATCCAGGCCTCATCGAGGACATTGCTGTGGGTAACGTCCTTCCGCCTGGTGGTGGCGCCAACGCCGCCCGAATGGCAGCCCTGCACGCGGGCATCCCAAACACAGCTTCAGTCAACACTGTCAATCGACAATGTTCGTCTGGCCTAGCCGCTGTGAATCAAATCGCCAACGAAATATTAGCGGGCCAGATCGACATTGGGATTGGTAAGCTAGTACTTCTCATGTTCGGCTATCGCAACGGCACTTATATCGAACGGTGGACCTCAAGGGGCCGGCGTCGAGTCCATGACATTCGGATGGGGTGGTGGATCACTTCCTGACGGCTGGTCGCCTTCTGTGCTCGCCAGTCAGGAAGCGGAAGATTGTCTCATTCCAATGGGAATGACCTCCGAGAATGTCTCTGTCGATTTCGGCATTTCTCGCGAGACACAGGACAAGTTCGCTGCAGAGTCATTCCAAAAGGCTGCAACAGCTCAAAAGGCGGGCAAATTCAAGGACGAAATCATACCGCTTACAGTGACCTTAACCGATCCGAAGACTGAGAAAGCAGTCCAGGTAGTCGTGGACGCGGACGATGGTATACGCGACGGTGTTACTGCTGAGAGCCTTGCGAGGCTCAAACCTTCCTTCAAGAAGGACGGCTCTACCCATGCCGGTAAGCCGAATTTAAATGACTTGCTGTGGATGTGACTCGATTCACCGCTGTCCAGGGAATGCTTCACAGATCTCCGATGGCGCCGCAGCAGTCATTCTTGCTCGCCGTTCGGTTGCCAAACACCTTGACCTTCCTATCCTCGGCAAGTACGTTGCAGCAGCGGTGGTTGGCGTCCCACCTCGGATCATGGGTGTGGGGCCTGCTTATGCCATTCCCCACGTTTTGAAGAAGATTGGCTTGTCCAAGGACGACGTCGATTTTTACGAGATTAACGAGGCCTTTGCATCCCAGGCCGTTTATTCCATCGACAAAGTCAAAATCCCCTACAGCAAAGTGAACGTGAACGGTGGCGCCATTGCCATCGGCCATCCTCTTGGTTGTAGTATGTCGTTCTAGCCACCCGTGCCTACGCTGCCACTCATATTGCCCTGATCTCAGCTGGAGCACGGCAAATTGCCACTGGCTTGAACATCGCCAAGCAGAGGAATGAGAGGATATTTGTGACGAGTATGTGCATAGGTTCAGGGATGGGAATGGCTGCTGTCTTTGTCAGTGAGCATTGATTATTTATGTTGCACTCATAACTCGGCGACGAGTCGGCTGTTCCATCACCTTGTATAATAATTGTGTGCTCAGCCTACGATTAATGCAATGGAACCAGTACACATGAGCCCAAAGATACTATTAGAATGCCATCCATTGACAATTACACATACACGTTACCAAGTTCACGTACTTATCTAAACTTTCAAAGAGCCAATTCACCAACACCAACACCAATGGAAGCAGTGAGATGTATATCTCTTTCAAACGGGCCGCCACAATCTCTGCAGACATCAGGGCGATCTTGGGTGAAAGATGTCCTTCTCCCTGGATGTGTAAGATTCAAAGATCTCCAGTGGGACTAGCAGTAAGCTGTGAAGGAGAACCCCAAATATCAATCTTCCAGGTGTAACTTTCGATGAAGAAAAAGAAAAGCCACACTTCGCATTTTCCACCCTGGATATTAGAAATATATTCACACGCACAGACCAAGCAAAAAAGAGCATAAATTTGCACCCGGATGCGAAGTTCCTCACAGTCACCTCGATTTGAACCCGACGATGGCAGACCTGATGGCCTCGACGGCAATTCAGTCCGTGGCTTTGGGCTAAAGATTGAGAAGAGAGAGTTGCAGGAACTGGGCATGCCGTTTATCTTTATGATTCCATAGGTTGGGCGGCTAATCAGCTCTTGATACAAAAAAATACCTACTTTATATGATATTTTCCGAAGTCTTTGACTCAGACATGGTCGTGGTACAAGTGTGGTGCGAGCGAATTAGTGACTTAGGATCAGGTGGTCGCTCGTCATGTTGGGAGGGATTAAGGGAGGATTAATTGATCGACTTGATCTCGCAACGCAACGTTGCAACATGCAACATGCAACATTGGACGACCGCAGATGCAATTTTATTTCAGCCAGCCTATCAGTACTTCAGTCTTGATGAATATTCTGACGTGTGACTCGGAGATTCGGGGATCCCTGCGTTTTGTCCCGGTGGCGGGGTGCTCGCCTAACGTTCGCCTAACCACCAGCCCAACGGTCGCGGCGCTCCCGGGGTAATGACTAGTCAACAGTGAGCTCCTCTCGTCGGGGCTTCGGGCATACCGATATCGTATTAAGTTCCTCGTACCACATAGTATATGTGTGGCAGGGCCATGACGCCACTGCGTGTTCTGCTAGTGGTGTTGCCATGACCATTGTCTGTGTCCCTTGAGCCTTGTGCTCAGGGTGATGTATCCGTGCGTAGCTCCGCGCTGCAGCATGAGAAATGGGTCTTAGCGGTGGATTTATTGAAGTTGTTGAATTCTCCGGTCGAACCCTTCTGCTCCGAACTTCAAGGTGGTCGACGGGCTTCATTGCCCTTCGTACACAATTCCAGGAAGTGCGTTTCCCAACATCCTGGCGGGGAACAATGTTACATTTCGTTCACTTACTTCATACTGTAAGTGATGACGGCATCTACATGAAGTTTTTGGACGACTCCGAGTCCACACACGTCTGCAGACTTGCATGCTTCCCAAACAAAAAAGGACTTCCACGCGGCGCGATCATCGCAACTTCGCAGCCACGTTGACTTGAAGCAGATTTCATGTATTTCACATATGCTAATTGAACTTTGGAAAACGGAGCTGTCCATAATTACGCCCACGAGTCAACGAAGCTGCTATTTCCCCCCAATCGAGTCATTCGGATGCGTCTTCCTTTCCACTTCCCAAAAGGATCCGCATTCTTCGTGAATCTATGCTCCTCCGAACCCAAGGTGCCATTCTGCATACTAGGGAGTCGCGTCAATTCGCTTCCAGCGCGTTCTGGTGGTTTTGTACATGTGATTCACTCCTTAGGCCTCAGTATACTAACTAGGAGGGCATTTGAACTCATTCCAGTCGAAAAGAAAAATTCAAGTCGGTCCAGGTCTGACAAGACTGCATCCGATTTTGTATTCCCTTTGGAGGTTCAGCATTTGGCCTTGTGATTAGTTCTTGATCCTTTACCACGAGTTCCACATGCCGAGGGTGATTGAAAGGCTCCATTTCCTTTCCTTTTATTTTATTGTTGTTGTCGTCCTGCAGGAACAAGGCATTGTCCGACTCTTGTGCGTGTCTACGCTCCTTGTAATTCTCGCTATCAATCATGCTGACAGACTTATGGCATTTCTTGACCTGTGTCCAGAAACTTTGGAACAGGTACAAAATACGAATCCGACAGCCCTCAACCTAGCTACGTATCCCGTGAGTTTTGTCACCACGGGTTGGGGATAATCCTGTCTTGTTTGGGATAACTTAACCAGGGAAATCTAGCAGGCACAATCTGGGATATCAGTTACTAGAGTCCCTCATCTAACCCAGGTACTGTGCAACTTGAACCGGTGTGACGGACCGTTGTTTGTACCGGCTGCATGACATGGGTAATCTTCTTCGGATATGTGGGCATTGGTGGGGCTGCAGGTACACACGAGGGGCCCCTCCACGACTTCCGAACCCGTGCCGTGCCAGATTGTTGATACGTCAACGGACGAAGGCTCGTCCGTGGTCCAGTCGTCACATTTCACCCCTTGGCATACGGTGGCGCCAGCCTTTAATACTAGAGTGAAGGGCGAACATACCCGAAGAGCTACGCAATCAACCCTTTCGCGCAATCCATCTAACCAAACATACATATGTGGCGACCCTGATCAAGTTCCTTCTTTGGTACTTGTTTTGCCTTCCCAGGTCGTGGCGTCCCAGACCGCCGTTGCTGAGATGGGCTGTCTACAAGTTCGACTTCTGCCAGCGACACACGTATCAATGACAGGTGAGCCGCAAAGCGGATATTGAAGATTGAACATTCAATCCGGAGAATAGATGTTCCCCCCGCCGGAGTCATTGTGACTTGCTCCTGGATCAATATAGGACGAGATTCTGGGATAGGTGACCACTGAGAACATGTTCTCCCTTCATATTCTTGACCACTGTAACTAGCTGGCGGAAAAAAGTCTGTCAGCTGCACAGCAGGGACATATATTCTTCTCTGCTCATCTGGAAGACTCTTCCGCGATGATACCCAACACCTTGACTAGATTCGCCTGCGGTCAGGTAGATGTTTCAGATCGAACATCGACTCTTGACTGCGGTGCCCTACTCTGCCACCTCTTTCCCCTCCACCTCTGCGTGACAGCATCGGCATGATACAAGGATCACATGAACGGCCTTTCCAGGAATCAGCCACTGGAATGACACATCGGCACTCATCCGGAATGGAATGAACCTCGCTCTGACACCGGTCCACCATACTGTATCAAATACCGGAGCGGAAGGGTCTATCCCCCTCCTCAGCTCCGCCGGGGGTTGACTTCATTTTGTTGCCATGGGCCGCAGACATAATATGGACGCCACACAGTCACGGAAGACCTGGAATCGGCAGTGTTCTCGTTCGCATCGCTGGTTTTCGCATCTAATGGAGTCTACGCGGCATTGAACGGCATACAAAGAACTAGCCTTCCTGGGTATAATCGTATAACGGGTAAAAATCGCTGTATCTCCCTTGGCTTAACCCCTTTTAACTCTGCAGCAGGCTTGATTGTAAAATTCCCCGGACACAATCATCAATGGCGGGACAAGCACTGATACAATATCCTCGTGGATCAGATAATTCGGGGAAGTGGATGGTCGTGGATAGCGGCTATGGGCAAAATGTGTATGAAATAAATGGGCCAGTGGACTTTTTACGAAGCACCGGATAGTCCGGCGTCCGCGTCTACCCTGGGTTCGAGTTTCGTGCCTCGGAACGCAGTAGCATGTTTGTACCGCAGATCGGGAATACATGATGGGTTGCCTCGGGCTAGTGTGGCTCGTTGAACCCACTTGTTCGGCATCATTTTTTTACATAAATGTTTTGATGGAAGTGAGCTCTAACTTTTATGAGACAATCCAGAAAAAGGATATCCGGCATTGCTGCAATAGCTACACCCGGAACAAAAAATGTTATGATAATTTGGCTATTTTGATTCTTTTTACTTCAACGAACGAAAGATACGCCTGAATGAAATGACGGGCGTGGATTGAGCTACTCCATCAGATGTCAACGATGAATTATGACCGCTCGCCTGCGCAAATCCCAGAGGATTTTTTTTACAACGAGGCATTCCCCCAGTCAAGAAGAACTCGTCTGCGCGAAACGAAACGCGAATGAACTTGTAATACTTGGAGCCACCTTCGTGCGCTTAAGCTACGCACATGCTGTATATATCTAAACGATGACACCGTCCTTAATTATGCGATACGTCTCGGTGACCAGTGATCAATGCACCTTGAGTTAATATAATTCGAGTTGCTGTGCGTTTCACTCGGCGGCTATGTGAAATGACGTGATTACGAACGGACGGACTTGAACTTTGCTTGTGTAAACTCAAAAAGGTCGGAAGTGAGCTCATGCATTAAGTCAAAGAAAATAATAGGAAAAGGAAAAGGAAAAGGAAAAGGAAAGAACTGCCGAGCTGGCAAAACACAACTCGCTTGGAGCTCCATCTTGGCATTGCGTGACAAGAGGAGACACCTTGAATGCTGATCCCAATGATCTGGGCCCGAATTCAGTTTTTCTTGCTCTATGCGATTTGACTGCACGCTGGCATGCAATGATTAGTGCTCCAAATCGCGTCGCTCTGACCCGTTTGAATGAGGCAGAACTTCAACTTCTTGAAAGGCTCTCGAATATAAGAAATTGAGGATTCAGGTTTCGCGCTGCGATCGGAACGTAACGATGTGTGCGGAAAGGAGATAAGGAGAAACAATTAGCACCCGCACAACATGAAACTAGTCGAGTTGATGCACGCCGAGAATGCGTGGCTGCCTTTCAGTGGGCACAGCTTGTCGTGTGCCAGTGTGTGCCGAACTAAATAAAGTTTTCATACTTACATATAAAAAAGCACACCCAGCGGGCGATTTCCACGGGATCATAACCGCGCGGGCAGTGATTTGAATGGCGAATTTAGTACTATGAAATTTTTAAAAAGCGTGTTCAATCATGGATGGTGATGATGTGCTACTTCATTGATAGAACTAGACAAACATTCAAATCCCCATGGCGGCGATAGTGGAATTTCGAAACTTTCACATCAATCGCGCTTATATACAGGGTTGTCAATGAATTTGGAGCAGCAACCAACTTGAAAGGAAGGTCTGAATGAACAGATTTGAAGTCCAATGAACCTTGTTGTCGGAACTTGGAGTATTCTACGGATGAAAAGGCTTCACAGTGGTCGAAAAAGAAGCGAGGTCTGAAAAAAAGCTTACGCGAGACTTGGGAACATGGATGCTGTGGAACGATCCGAAAGTGTGTAAGGGGAATCAGGAGATAAACCCGTTCCTCACCCGTTGACAGGCAAACCTAATCGATATGTGGGGAACTATCTCGACACGACGCAATCGTGATCTGAGTCACTGGTGCCAGCCGGTGATTCAGACACTTTCCGTGTCCAATTTTTTTCCCCCTTTACCAGGGTATCTCTATTTAGCTGCTCCGTTTTAAAACGGAGATTACGGAGTCAAAAATATCAGGCAGTTACAAACGTCTTCGTCAAGCCCTGATAGGCTTTTGCGGATGAAAAAAACGGCTAGCAAGAGAGGATAATTAAGTACAAATGTCGCGTGGTGCCTCGTCGGCACGACGCTGAGCCAAGGTTGTCAATTGATCGATACTAATAATTTCTTCTTGGAGCAAAGCGGAGATTTAGCACGGGAAACGAGCACGTACTAACTTATCTGGAATCCTAACTTTGCCAGAGGCGAGGCAAGGTTTGGGATATGGGTTGCATACTCAGGCGGTCTCTAACCCCAGGAAGCCATATACTATTGCGGACTAAAAGTAGCGGTATCGATGAGCTTTAATATCAGGGCAAGTGAGCTATCAGAACGAGGCAATTGAACGCGTGGACAAAAGTGGATCGGACATTATCGCAGCAGCGCCTTTGGACGTGCCTGTTGGTTGCCATAGGTGCTATGGCGCAAAGTCAGATTTAGAAACGATGTTCCGTGGAAGACGATATGATCAAAGATCTTTTCACCTCGTGTCGAGCAACCTGCTAGAAAATGGCTGATTTGGATGCAGGTGACGTGTCATGTGCTCAAAGGGTAGGCCAAATGGATGAAGTGGACGGACGTGGGCGGCAGGGCAAGGGGAGTCATGGAAGCGAAGTTGAAGATCGCAGTGGGCAAAAAATGTCGTTATATTACATGTACATGCACCTAGTAGTCAGTGAGTTTTGGTAGCGAGTTTGGATGAAGTAAGTACGTCCGGTGGAAGTGGGCCGGGAAGTAACGGTGCACAGCACGGTGCATTCGGCCAAGGCGGCTGTACGGATATGAACTGATCGATCATCGTGAGGTGGGGCGGTGAGTGGCAAAAATTTGTTCAAGGATGCGAGGGGAGAGAAAAAAAATGTTGGTCGCCCACCTGTGGTCAGTGGCCACCGCACGCCCGCACAAGACGGCGTAAAGGAAGGAAGGGATCCGAAAGAGGCAGGTTGGGTAAAATGGATTACAAAATTACCACATGCAAGAGCCGTACAATATCAACCTCTGGCGTTTGCGTTGGTCAAGCGTTGGTCAACACGTTCAAGGAGGAAGAGTAAAAAGATGTCAGTGGCCTTTCCGGAGTTAGACGGACTCATCTTACCGAAGATCAATCGATGCAAAAGCCAAATCCATACCTCTTTACGGAACTGAAATTCCTTGTACCTTTGCTGTTTGCACATCCAGTGCGTATTTGACCACCTCCGGTTTCATATTTAGGCACCAGCAACAGAAAAAAAATAATATACATATATACAAGTCCCGAAGAACTCACTCCGCAGGCCCATCTACTGGAACTTGCCGTTGACCGGACACTGCCAAGGTAAAGTTTATTATACGAACCTGAATGATCAAAAGTGACATTACACTAGAAGAGTCCGGCTGTTCATCCTGCAAGTCCCGGCGGGTCTTCTTGTCACCCGGACTTTTATTAACATTGCAACAGACCCACTTCGGCTTGCTTACATATCCGGGAACTGGAGAGTCACGTCAATCTCTCGGAATCCTTTTAAACCGCTCACTGCTTTCCGGGTTCGTAAGCTCAACTCTGCCGCTTATATCTGTACACCTCTCCACGAATTGCCTTGCTAATTCGCATACTTTTCGGTCTCATGGACCCTGATAGGCATCTGCCCATTCCTGGGCGAAAGCATCCTCGGAACCCACCTCCCATGTTGTCTTCTTCTACACCAGATCCCCAGGGCCGCCCTATCGCGCCCTCTGCAACTACGTATCAGCACTCTCTCCCTTCCATCCGGCAACTCCACCCCTATTTACCACCTTCCGGGGTTATTCAACCCCATGTTTCCCCTCAGGAACCGCCGTTGTATGCTTACGCACCATCCGGAGCTTATGCTGGTCCTTCAGGATCGACAGATCCACATTCCAGTCAACCAATGCTCCCTCCGAGTGGCATGTATTCACGAAGTGAAGGGCTCGACTCAGAACCTGAAGGCGAAGCCGAACAACCTGGACCCGCCAAGAAGAAACGGCGCAGGCAAGCCCTGAGTTGTAATGGTACGTGTTTTGGATGTCATAACTTTACGCGCTGATCTCGTTGACGCGGATCGCTTATTGGTACACGCGGACTTCACTTGACGCCTCTCACGATGTTATGTGGATGGCACGCACTGGAACTTGACTACGCGGCTCACAGAGTGCAAAAGGCGGAAAATAAAATGCGATAGGTTTGGCATTTGTAGCCCACGTCAGATCTCGAGTCTGAGGTTGTTTTGTCCGTTTTTTTCCAGGGCGCAGCCTTGTGGTCCCTGCACGCGACGTGGTGAACAGTCAAAATGCCAGTGGCGCACTTTGGAGCCTGTGTATGTCAATGTCTGGTATCCTAGTTTCACCGGAGGCATTGATAAGCCAGGTCCCAGGGACAAATACGTCACACGTGCAGAGTACGACGAACTGAAATCTCGTACCAGGGCTGAATATGACGAACTCAAGGCTAGGTTGAATCACCTGGAAACCATGGTCTCGCGCATTTTCTCCGCCCCGCCTAGCGCCGTCAATGTACCAGTATACCCTATGTCAACCGATATGGCAGGTACCCCATCATCCGAAAGCATTCCGTTCCACGCTGGTCACACATCGACGGGGCCAATGCTCTACTCGCCTGCTATGCCTCCGTCGTCTTCGTACCAAGCTGAGCATGTGCCTAAACCTCCGCAATACCCCTCAAACTCTCCTCACGTAGTTACGCCCGGCGCGCTCACGGCTACTAGTCATGCTCCGCCTGCTATCCCAGGAGGAGGCGGTCCGAGTCACATCCGACGCCCCTCCACGTCAGCCGAAACTTTGTCCCCGACCACAGTAAGACAATCGCCCCTTTCCCTTGCCTCCATCACATCTCCGTACAACACGGACACGCAGTCAAAAAACTACCACGCGCAGACGCTCAACTTGCCGGGCGTGCGTCTGCGCCCAGCACTTCTGCTTCTTCGCGACGGATGGACCGGCCTGGCAACAACAATCACAGCAACAACGGCGCTACGTCACGGCACTTGGGCACGCCAGCGACGATGGGAGAATACCCACTACACACACACACGGCACACACGGCAACGGCGGGCTCGGATGTTGCCATTGAAGGACCGTCGTCATCTTCCGGCGGCCCTCCCATGGCTCTCCACATACCCGGCCCTTCGCCTCGTGTGCGATATGGAGAATCGGGCGGCGTAGGCGATGCAGGGACGGGAGGAGCACCAAGTGGACTGCCCAGGCTCGGTTCAGGCCCAGAGTCGAGAGACAGCAGGGACGGGAGGCATGGTCCTTCCACGGAGCGATAACGGCCCAACCTAAAGTCTTAATTCCGTTCGATCGGGAATGACGTGCGTGCTTGCTTATCCATTCATTTGTGTGTCAGTTACCCGAGTAGTCCGTATTACACACACCCACCACTCCACAACACGCGGTAGGATGTGTTGTTGTTTTGCGACGAAATATTCCCGTCGCCGATTCACTTGCACGGACATTAATTCTTTCCTTTTTTCTTTCTTTCCTTCGTTCACTCGTTGCTTCGTAGCCCAGCTATTACCACTTGCTTTTCGCTCCATCTTAATGAATATTGCTCATCACTCATGACTTTCTTTTTTTTGTGACGCATTTCACGACATCTAGCATATGCCGATTACAATGTCGTAGCTAGTACGATATCCACTGCCTGTAGCCTCTCCCACTTTAATTTCTCACACCGAGTCGTAAATAATTTACGAGCGTCCTCGACAGTCCGTCCGTTTCCAATCCCCTAGAAAACCAGAGAGGGGAAAGAGTTATTCAAAATCACTCCCAAACCAACTTGCCCCGCTCGTCTACCGCAGCATGCATGCCACCACTCGGTCGTTTCCCACCTCGCTGAGACTGCTCGATGACCCGGAGCCGCTCCAGCTCGCGCTTGTGCTTCGCAAGGCCATCCAGCCGCGCCGCCTCAGCCTCCCCCTTGACAGACTTGGCAAGCTCCCGCTTGCGTGCGTTCTGTCGTTGCTTCTTGGTCATCATACTACTTGACCCAGTGGTTGTCGCTGCTGCTAGAGATATCGAAGCCGAAGCCGACGTCGGCAACGCAGATCCTAGATTCAATTTACATAATTTGTTTTAAAAGGGGTTGCTCAGTCGTCAGTCCTGAATCCATGGCGAAGAAGAGAGGAAAGAAGACGGATTTACCGGTTCTGTTGCTTCGGCTTTTGACAATGCCCCACTCTCCTTCGTCTTCTTGATCGGCGTCGGTGTCGTGGACGACGAGCGAGCCCTCGTCTTCGATGACGTCTCCATAGTCGTCCCATGAAAAGCCAGGGACGGGAGCGTCGTCCGACCGAGGGCGGACACGCATGACACGTGTAGGGAAATTAGGCTCTTCTAGCATGCTGCAAAAGACAGAATGTGCGGGAATCAAGATCAGTGCCCATACCTGGATGTCATGAACAGAATGGCCAAGCAAGGAACAATGTGAGGAATAGCAATAAATCGGAGTATAGCGAAGAAATGAAATAAACGGTAAAGCGACCGGGCAAAAATTAAAAATGAAACCGGAGAATGGAACATACCTGTCGACACCCGTCTTTCTTGGTTTAGCAGCGAGCTTTTCCGCAGGGGTGGGCTGCTCGAGGTCTGCGCGCATTCCACGTACGTTCTCTACAGCGCTTCCGCTCATACGCTCTACCACGGGCGAATCACTCGCCGTCGAGGCTAGATCGCTGCTCGTCACGTCCGCCACGGCCGTGGATTCTGTCAGCCTCGCCTTACCACGGCGATGATCGTCGACATGTGTCCACGAACTGTCGGTATCCAACGACAACGACAGGGAGGGGGAACGGATTTCACGAAGCTGCGTTGTCGGAAGCGCCTGCGCGCCAGCCTGAGCGTGAGGCTGAACCGACTGAGCGGAGGAGATCCTCGTAGTGTTCGCACGGCGGCCATCACCGTTTCCCATTGCAGGGGACGAACTTGCCAGTGCGAAATTGGAAGTGGATACGGAGCGAGAGGGGAAGAGGGACACCGAGGCATCGGTACTGTCGCCAGAGCACGCTCCGTGCGCCGCCTTGCTCTCTTCGTTTTCATCTTCGATGTTGCCCTGCTCCTTCTTGACCTTGACCTTGCCAACCCTTTTCTTCTTCTTGGTCTTCCCGCCGTTTACTGGGTTGGGCGCTATCTCGTCCACCTTTGTGCTATTGAGCACGGCGCTTGCGCCCTCGAAATCGCCTGGAACAGCCGGCACAGCAGCAGCGTCAGGCGTTTCGCCGCTCCCTCTACCCTCGCGCTCGCTGTCGTCCACGTCCACCTCAACATCCTTGCCCTTGCCCTTTCCCCTACCCCGCTTCCTCCTTGCCTTCCGACTCGTCCTCCCGGCCTCTGACACGCTCGCACCACCAGCACCAGCACTCTCCCCCTCTCCTTTCGGTTTCGGTTTCGTACGCACCGTATCCCCACCCTCGCCCATTTCCTTGCCATCGACCTTGTCACGACCGCAGCCGCTACTGAGCTGGGTATAGGTATTCGCATAATACGCATAAACGGCGCCCAGACCGGCCGCGACGAACAAGCCCAAGCCTGTAGTGACCGTCGCCGTTGAGAACACGTCCGTGGGGTCTGTCGCCATGGAGTACGGTGCGTATGTGCGCGCGTGTAAGTGGAGTAGTACGCGCGTGTGTGTGCGATCGTTGTGTAACTATGGTATATTTGTGCGTGTGTCGTGTCGACGGACGAATGTTTGGATCGCTAAGTAGCTGTAGTCAGAGGGAAGTGGGCAGGATGTTCGCGTAACGCACCCGTGAAGTTGTTGTTCCTGCCACTGTTGTTGTAGGCGCAAGTTGCCGGGCCAAGGGCATAAGGAGATTACGTAAACAGGTTCTATTCGACTGGACAAAAAATCGAGTAGATATTTTCTGGCTATGGTTCTCCTACAGATTTAAACCTAGGTAACCCACCAAAGTATCTTTCTGGCTGATTATTATCCAACTACGGAAGTCTTCCACCCTTTTGTGCAGTGCACAATCCGGTCACGTCGGGTCACAGTACGGCATGTTTCGGAAGCTCAAATGTCAACGTTTCAACAGGCGGCAGCAGGTGAACCTACACAAGATGCCGAGAAGGAGATTGAATATCTGTCACGGGCCGGATGAGCGTGACAATCGAGAGGACTATGGGTTATTGGAGAGACCATAAGGGCGTTAAAAAGCAGTTCGGAAATTCAGAAACCTATGGCTTATGAGGGAGTCGACTGTATATCACATATGTACCAGCACATACACACATACCCTGACTATGACTAACCCAAAGAAAAGAAAAAGAGATAAAGAGTACAAACAGAAAGAAAAGAGAGTGATTACTAAATACCGCAACCTCGATCAAGAGGTCTACCTTTTTTCTTCCAAATAATAAGCATACAATATGTGTATAATGGTACTAAAGGAAGGGTGATCAAGGGAGAAAAGAGCGTCACTTGGGAGGGAAAACAGATACGTCAGATATGGTGGTGTATGAGTACAAAAAAGCAGAAAGGTAAAGAAGAAAGGATCGTCGTCGACATGGCTCAAATGCGATAAATGAATGACGATGGTCGATGAGGACGGATATGATGTGTGTGGATAAGGATGTCCAGAGGAGAGCAGACTAGACGCAAAAAAAGAGGCGGGGAAGGGTATATATCAAGCACGAGGGATAAAAAAGAGTGGCATGTCGTCAGCTCTAACAAACAATACAAACGAGCAAACCAAAACACCATCAGCCAATCAGGCCTCCGAACACGTCGAAAACCTCAGACTGTCCGACATCAACTCGGGCGCGCCACCATAGATGTGCAAGGTCCCGCCCGCCTGATCGCTCCGTGCCAACAAGTCGTCCCAAATGTCCACCTTTTCTTGCTCGCTCAGTTGAGGTCGTCGTGCTAGGCCGTCTGGCGGAAGTTCTCGGAACGTAAACTGCGTACCCGTCGTCGTGCGTGGCGACGAGTGGGCTTCATCTTGCTCTCTGCCTCGCTCTGGCACGCGCGATCGCAATCGTCCAGGTTCGGTCATGGAATCTTCACCTCTCGCAGTCATATTGCTCTGCGCGCTCGGCACCCGCTCCATCTGCCGCACACATCCATCCTGTTTACTCACCACCACCGAACGTGAATGTAAATGTGAATGCGACGGATAAGTTGGGGGCGACGATGACGACGGCAAACTTGTTACGCTCCCACCCGCTCCACCTCCACGTCCCGAGCTCCTCGACGATCTCCGTGGTGGGGGCGGCGACAAGGACGACAGTCCGTGCGTTTGATAATGATGAGATGTATGATGCGCATTTGGGCTTCCAGGAACAGATGCAGACGCCGAAGAGGCTCTCCACGACCCACGCAAGGACGAAGGCGGATCCCCAGAACACGTCTGTCGACGGGCAAAAGATGATGGCAAAGGCAATGGCTCACTATCATCACCATCCTCCTCCACCGGCACCAGTGGCACCGGCACTGCTGATATTGACGTGCTCGGCTCGCCGCACTGCCCGTCACCTAATCGCAACTGTTCGAGCGGCGTAATGATGTGTCGATCGAGCACCGAAGAACCTGCCAAAGCTTCACCATAAGACGACACTGAAGACCGCGCTGAATGCGTCTTGGAAAAGAACGGTGAAGTCGAGACGTCGGACGAGCGAACTGAGGATGAGGTCGCCACGCTCGGTCGAGTGGGAGTAATGATGCTGTTGCTGACATTGTTCCTCGACATTGGAGGATGGCGGAGCGTCGTCGTCAAGAGAGGTTGCTCGATGCAGCCGCCTTGGCCTTGTTTTACCTTTCCCAACAGCTCCTTCGGGATTGCAGGCACGGGCGGAACAGCGACCTTTTCCTTTTGAACCTGGAAGCGGTCCCGCAAACCGCCGGTACTGATCTGTCTCATCAACCGCCACAGCTTGCTCCCCTCGCCACCCCCGTCCACAACCTCTTCACATCCTGAGCCTGAACGCTGACGCCCCGTAACCAGACTCCCGCAAGCACGGTCCCCCGCGTTCGGGTTCGGTTCGCCGTCCATCGATTGTCCGGCTGAGCGCGCCCTGCCTCCTTTCCACATCTCCTGGAGGCTCGGACGGCCTTTTGAATGCCCTCTGGACCTATCGCGCGACGGCGAGTCGTCCGACGTCCTCGCCATCATATCAACCTCTCCCCCCTTGAGCTTTCGCCACCGCGCCGAGACCTTGCGCGTGAGACTCCGGCCGACCGAGTCAGATACCAACGGCACGGGTTGAGGGGTGCCAGTGCCAGTAGTACGTCCGCGTTCAACTGTTTCGAACCTACTTTTCCGATCGTACACACCACCATCGTGGGAGGCGGTCGAACTCCCCTGGTTGTCCAAGGACAGTTTAGTGGGGAAGGCTGGATCGTCCCGACAAAGTTCCTGTTGTTGCTTGTACGCCTCGGCGACGGCGCAGGCCGGAGTCAGTGGCGAAGACAGCCTGCCTTGATGATGCGAAGTAGTCCCTTTAGGCGACGGACGGATGCGAGTGAGGTCGAGGTCGCGGGGTTGGCAGGGGCTGCTCATGCCCCGTTCGCGCGGTTTGACGAGCTTAGCAGAGCCACTCGGACGGCGTCGGAGCACGTTGCGCTGCCTCGGTTCCTTTCCGCGAGCAGCAGCGGGGGAAGGTGTGTGGACATTTTGCGTGTTTGAAACAGCGACGCTTTCTGGGCTCGTTGACGACCCACAACCTGTGCGGGCCTGATATGATTTGAAAGTTGGTTCGTTCGTAAATCGACGATGTAGATCTATGATATCATCGCGCGTCAGAGACCCGTCATGGATACGAGAAGATACGATACCTGTGATCTCGAGGTCGGGAGAATGGCGAGACTCGCAAGGGGTCGTCATTGTGGGCCATTTGCTAGACGCGCCAGGGTCAGCGGACGGGCTGAACAACGTATCGCTCTCGGAGCGCATGGTCGTGGACGTGGTTGATCTGAAAGAAAATCGGGAAGGCGAGGGAACTGCAGGCTTGGAGAGTAGGTTCTTCATGGTGACGGTAAGCCGCGACTGGGACCGCGAGTGTTGAGGTTGGCCGATGTTGGGTGCGCTGCTGCCGGCAGCTGCTGCAGGAGGGACGGACGAAGGAGAAGAATGGGGTGCGGCCGAGGGCCGTTGGGATAAGCGGCTGGCGGGGTATTCGCGTGGTGCCGACGGGTGGGTATGTGCTTCGTTGGGAGATTGAGACCAGGGGGGATTAGAAGAACGAGATGATATGGGAGAATGTGATCCGGGGGTCAAGACGCCAAACTCGGATTGATGGTGTGGGTCGGTGGATGGTATTGACTCGGACGTCGCAGAGGAGAGGGATCCAGGAAAGATGCTGCTGTACGCGGTGGAGGGGGATGTCGTCGGCGTGGAAGGGGCGCTGGCTGGCTGGTGAGAGTGTACGGCAAGCGTGGGGGCCGATGGTGTGCGTAGATCGTCGAGTTGGGAGCTGGTTGTTTCCAGAGAGTGGGAGGACATGGTGAGATCGTGGGCGTAACGCTTGCGGGGATCTTGATGAATAGAGTGGTCATCGGATACGCTACGAGAGATCCGTGGAAGGGCGAACATAATGGCAGGGATTGAATTGGCAAAAGAGCGTTTCTAAAAAGACCCTAGAAACGGTTGGGGAGCACAGCGAAATGATTGAGAAGGGGAAATGCGGTGACATACATAACACTCGCCACGGCAACGAGAACGAGAGAGAGAAAATAGAGTTGAAAATCAAAACGAGCGTGAGCAAAAACAAACTGAAACCCACAGCCAGCGGGGTCGTCGAGGTCAAAGGAGCAGTCACCGTCCGCACAAAACCCTTTCTCTGCTCGCCATGTCAATCCCAGTCGACGTAAGCCCAGGTCACCCCGTCCACCAGCAACCAACGATCGGTCTGATCGGGATGGGTGCCATGGGCGCCATGTACGCAAAGATTCTCTCCGCGGCCGGTTGGAAAAAGTACACAGTACACCCCTCCTTTCCCATCCTTGCCCTAATCTTACCCTTATCAAAGAATCAGCATCTGTGATCTTCCCCAGAAATACGAGTCTCTCAAGCATGCGTACAATGGTTCTCCCTCCCAGTCCTAATCTCTCCCATTCTCACGTCATATTCTCGTCCCAGGCGTCCCCGGAATCACCGTCCACACAGACGGTCATGCCGTCTCTCGGATCTCCGACTTCATAATGTACGCAGTCGAAGCCGAATATATTGACCGTGTCGTACAACAGTATGGCCCCTGTACGTACCTCCCTTCCATTCAGAGCTGACACTCATTCACATCCCATTCAGCCACCAAAGTAGGCGCCATCGTCTCTGGACAGACATCCGTCAAGGCCCCCGAAAAGGCTGCCTTCGAGGCACACCTCCCGAATGATGTTCACATCGTCTCGATACACTCCTTGCACGGTCCTTCCGTTTCTCCGGTCGGCCAGCCCTTCGTAAGTCCTTGGCTGCCACGCACTCCGCGCCCTTTCCATTGACCTCCCCGTTTCACATGTCCCTCCACCCCCACTCTTCTTAGGTCATCATGAAACACCGTGCCCCTGATGACTGCGTCCGCATCGTCGAGAGCATATTCAAGTGCTTCAAGTCACGTTATGTCTATCTCTCTTATGAGGATCACGACCTCGTCACCGCCAACGTCCAGGCGGTCACACACGCTGCTTTCCTCAGGCACGTCTCACCTTCGTTCCCTTGGCACCTCAACCGCATGTTCATTCATTTCTCACACCCTAGCATGGGCACAGCATGGGCTGCCCAACGCTCATATCCATGGGAACAAGGCCAGTACGTTGGTGGCATTGAGACCGTCAAAGTCAATATCATGCTTCGCATATACTCCAACAAGTGGCATGTCTACGCTGGCCTCGCTATCCTCAATCCCTCCGCCAAGATCCAGCTCGACACCTTTGCCTCCAGCGCGACCGACATCTTCAAGCTCATGATCGCTGGCGACCACAAGACCCTCCGAAAGCGTATTTACGCAGCCCGCCAAAAAGTCTTTGGCGTCAAGGAAACAGAAGAAGGCGGTTCGAAAATGGTCTTCCTCACAGAGGACGTTCTCGACCAATTCACAATCGGCGGCGATCCCAACCTCGATCGCGGCCATACCTCGCCCACAGGCACCACCGCCCCGCGAACCAACTCCCACCTGGCGCTCCTCGCCATGGTTGACTGCTGGGCTCGCCTCTCGATCCAGCCATTCGACCATCTCGCGCTCGCAGCGACGCCTGTGTTCCGGATGTGGATCGGCGTCGCCGAGTACCTCTTCCGCTCAGCCTCACGTCTCGACACTGCCATCCACGCGGCTGTGTACGACGTCCGGCACCGCTCAGACGACCTCGAGTTCGTCGTCGCCGCGCGCGGGTGGAACCAGTGCGTCGCGTTTGGAAATTTCGAGCTCTACAAGGACCGGTTCACGCGCACGGCTGACTTCTTCCAATCACGGTTCGAGGAGGCGAACAAGATCGGAGGGGCCATGATCAAAGCGATCGAGGAGAGCAACGGCAACGCCACGGCGAACTAGAATCATGTATATCCGCTTCGGTGTACGATATCCCCGATTTCTTGTACTAACTTGTAGAATTGTAATCTTGATCTTCCCAACCGGGCCGAAGCTGCGGAGTTCGATCCGAAAGCCTCGGGCACATACCTAACCCGTGCCGAAGTTCGGCAAGACGATCGGAGCTCAATAATCTCGATCCGACCCCTATGTTATCTAATCCTCAGGTGCTCACGTGATTACTTTAGCAGTACATATCGTCATAGCCTTTTTTTTTGTTCTCCTCATATGCCATGCCACAGCCCAGATCATGCAGCGCACTCTACTCTCCTCCGATAACCCATCCATTCCAGAACGCGACCGGCCTGTTGGTCGTCATCCCAGATGACGGGATCGACGTCGAAGAGGAGTCTCGGTTTTATGACGAACTATGCGACGTACGTACCATCTCATCACTATACCATATGCGTCCCCGCCCCATGCCCTGGCCCGCTCGGCTAGTTTCTCGCAGGAGTGCAGGGCTATGGGCCTGTGGTGGGTTGCGCTAGGCTGTCATTGACCAAGCTAATCCCGAGTCCAACGCTAACGAGATACCGCCAGGAGCCAGATGCCGCATCCTGTACCCCAATGCGTTTCTCCCAAAGCGCACCCTCGGTTTTTTCGCACGACATCTGGCTTGGGGATAATTTGGGCGAGAGTCGGACGTTTGCGAGGGACGTTCAGATCAACGGGTGGACCAACGTCGGGGACAAGCCAGGTGGTGCGTACGTTGGTGCGTTCTTTTCCTTTTCGCATTGGATGAACATTCAACGGCGGATAGTGTACGATTGTGTGATACGAACTAAAGAAGTTGGTGGTTCTCTTTCTGCACTCTTATCACTAAATACCGACACGAACTTGCAGAGCACGACGATCCATGTACATAAGCGATACAGTGCCTTTGTCGAGCTCTACCAAGCGCTTCGGCGTAGTCTGCCCGTACGTTCCCCTTTCATTTTGGCTCTTATCTTCGCGATTCGCATACACCTGCCTGCAGCCGCATTTGCAACACTTTATCCCCGAACTCCCTCCCAAATCACCCCTCTCGCGCTACCGACCTGCGTTTCTGGATGATCGACGGCGACGGCTGCAGCACTGGCTTTCAACTGTATTGTTGCACCCCGAGATCGGGTCGTGTCAGGCGGTCAGGTGGTGGGTCATGAATTGATTTTTCAGTTTATATTATCTATAGGGAGTTTCCTTTTTTCATATTTCCTCTTTTTTATTGGTTTTTTATGGGGTGCCGAATTTGGCCAGCTCGGTTGGTTTTCTTGTTCTCACACCGTATACTACTACTCGCCGCGCGGCGTACTCTAGAGTAATGGATGAGACAGGCAAAGAGTGCCTGGACTGTCAATGTGATGGGACGGATGTTTACAATAAATCTTGTAAGGTACGCGACCTCGGCCTCGTGTTTCTCTTGCCTACGAGCTGTACTAGCCGATGGGTACCACTCGGAGATAGACCGTCCCGCGGATTAACGGGATTTGTGAAAGTTCACTGTAAACCATGACCGGTCCCCTAGGTCCTGGAATAACTCGGCCAAGAATGCCTGTGATCGCATCACCTTCGTCATATCAATCTAATATCGATAAAACAATGATGGATGACGGAATCGATGGACGCCAGGAAAGGACAAGATCAAGTACCATCAGCGAAGGCGGACTTTGTTGCCAATCACTATGTAATGGGCAATCTCAATCGTCGTTAGCGATTCCGAGGACAGCGCAGGCCGCGACGCGTGCATTGATTGTTCGCTGTCAGACGTCGGCGTCATTGAATAACTTACGAAGAGTCGATCGGGTAGTAGCTTGGTCCGAATCGTCCGATGTAATTTATTGATCAATGGTTTGTGTCGGTAATCCATCTTCGTAAGACCGGCCGAACAAGGTAGGAATGTCAACGTAAGAATTTGTTATAGGGGTTCGCAACCACATCAACCGTGATAATGAATATGTAGTCACATCAGCCTATATCGTCATCATGAACGGGCCGTCGCCGTCACGGAACGAGTGTGTACGTATGTACGAGACGACCGTCTCCGTCTCCCGCAGCTGCCAGTGTTCAAGTTCGACAGGGCAAGCGACGCGTCGGGTAGGAATTTAATTCATAACGAGTTTTATTCCTTCCGACCATCGGGCCTAACATGCGGCGACTCGGACGTACTCGCGGCCCGGGCGTGCACTCGTCTGGTTAAGTGCATCGTAAGGATAGAATGCCGCTACACGCAGCCTACGCATTACTTGGCACTGCACAGATCCAACAGCCTTGTGATTGCTGAGGGCTCCGAGCGGCTCGAAGCCAGGGTTTTTGATCCACCTCTGAGTAGGATGATCGCGTTCTCAGATTTATTTGCCGGGACCTATTCTCCCATTCATGATCTAGTAGCAGGCCGCATCGGGGTATAGTAGAAGTGCTGGATCCAGGCTAGTTGACTTTACCGTGACTTGAGCGTCGGCCCAAGTGTCGACCTGTATTGAGTTGCCCTCGTTCAAGTTGTGCCACAACGAAACCCTCCGATAGAATAATAGGAGACTCAGCTGGGGCTCCGGGCTGGAGTTACCACCTGCACATTCATCATCATGCTTGGTCAAAAGGTTGCGAACCGCCTATTACTGCGTCGTCCGGTATGACGGCCGTTCGATAGGGCAAGCGACGGCGGGATAGAATATAGATAATCTTGAATCATGAACAGTCCAGCTAGTCCATTCTGATATGATGGCCCGGATGCGACTCGAACGTGTTACGATGCAACTCGTCCGCACTGCTACTATGGCCGCTTAGCATCCACTCAGTAGTATGCGTTACGAACTCACAGTCGCCAGGCAGTTTACGTGAACTGCGGTGGTCAGACTTTGGGGCCTGGTCGACTGACGACAGCGACACCGCTCGGCGAGGTCGGGAGTCGACTCGAAGAGTGTCCAGTAGGAAAAGGACATACGTACCAGGTCAGCCAAGGTGGCAAACATGGCTCTGAGGTCGTCACCGTCCTGCGCTCGCGTCTCGACTCCGGGAGGGTAGGTACATAAGGCACGCGGCACAAGCTATTAGTAACGATCGATGATCATATACGGGTGATGCGGGTGATACGGATCACTCTGAGCGCCGTGTTCCGCTCTGCGTTAGTACGTATGCATATACCACGTACCGTTGTCCGATGCCCTCGCCCCCCACACCCCCTATGGCACGCCGTCAACCTAGGTCAGGGTGAACAGCCTCGAGAAAGTAAGTTCTGTTTTCCGCTCGATCGATATGGTGTGTAGTTGCCGCTCAAATTCCACCACACGGTCGGTCCTTGCCAGTGAACAAGTGAGCAACTATGCGACTGAGCAGCTGAGCAACTGAACACCTCACCCTGGGCTTTGCCGCTCATGTTCACAATATTACGATGAACATGCTCGTTTTCACCCTTCGAGTTGCAGGATGCAGCGATGCAACCGCGAGCACAATGGCGACGCTTACATTTACTCTGAGGCTGGCGCTGATGCGTCCGATAGAACTCTCTATCGCGGTGAGTACCATACATCGTCAGTTCTTCCACGAGGGTTGCTTCGCGGCCAGTGCAACGTTGAGGTTGGACCCCGGGATACTGACTCGGAGTCACCTATGTGTTTTCCGTTGCGTGCCACGGACAGACATTGTTGGTTGCGGGCGATCCTATTCCGGCCGGGTGTAGAAACAGACAGCTCTGGCGTCAACGTCCGAGGCGCTCGCCGGGAGGGCCGTTCAGCCGGAGTATGTTCTATCAACGGCGTCCGATATCGCACGTTGTGCTAGAGAGGGAAGCGTAGTCATGCAAGTGTTTGATTCTTGGGTTCCCGCAACTGCGGGCACAGGAATGGGAGCGGCGGTGGAGTGAATGCCCGCCGGTCGGATGGATCTTCCGAACCATAGAGTCAGCTAGTGGGAATAGTCACACCACATCGCTCGAGACTTGCGATCGGTGGAGGACCGGAGGCACAGTGGGGAGGATACACAGATTACCGCAGCAATACGTGGGCATGTGGAAATAACGCCACGACGGCACAGGATTTTGCCGTGAAATATCAACACTTTTTTTAGCGTTTTTCACGAAGAAGGGTCAATCCGAGGAGAGGTAGCTCGTTCAATGTATCCACAGGGATGACGAGGGGTGGGGTCGTTCGATTGGCCCTGCCCACGAAGTTAGGAAAAGATGATAAGTTCCGCCATCTCCAGATCACCACCGTAAGATCAAAGACACTGATGGGAAGGTTGTAATGAAGTGGTTGGCCTGATTAGGTCCAAAGAGCCTCCACTCTGGGAAGAATTGCATGATCGTGGTCGCATGGGACAAGAGTGCCTGCAGAATGAAGTTGACCCTGGAAAACCCGCTCCAAACCATTCGTGGGTTTTTGACATAACGTGATGAACAAGCAATCATTGGAAGTATAGCGAGTCCTGCCAGTGGATCCCTGCTACCATGGTGGTCCCTGAGGCCTGAGGCCTGATGTCATAGAGTTAGCCATGATGACACCCGCAGCTGAACTTGCATTCCTCTGTATTCATCTCTATCACCCACCTGGGCAAGACGTCGTAAAGGCTCTTCTCCTCGACGACTCTCAGGTCGAAGGCGCTTCAAGCAAGGTTCATTACACAGCCACTTAGCGTTTACGGCTTCTTCCTTACTTTTATCCAGTGACAAGACTCGAGTGAAGCTGTCAACTTTTCCGTCGAGAAATTGCGAAGACAATCTTGCTTTGAATGTAAGTGGAATCAGGGCAGGCCCTGCGGGTACTTGATTGTTTTCCAGAACTCAAAAAGTTGCATTTCAAGACGGTCTTGGACTTTTATCTTGAACTGATGATGGTCGGGCGTATATACTAGTAAGTTATGTGGCGACGAACGTTTCCTGATTGGAAGTCAAATGACACACTCAACTTCTTGCGCGTTTCCAAGTTGCTACTTGTCCTCACATTCGAGTTGCTTCGGCGCACCCAGACAATCGAGGATTTCGTCACGGATCAATACGGACTCGCGGAGGACGGACAGAGCCATGCTCCACTAAAAAATAACGACGACATCGTGTCTCGACTCGACCAGCGAGCCAGCAAGATGAGGTTCCCTGGTATGGAAAATCCAACCTTCGACTCATATCTCTTGATATTTACGGCTTGTATTCAATATTAATATTGCAGCTGAGATGACATCTGGGCAGGTAGTTACAAAGTTTCGAACGTAAATTGCTCATGAGGAGATGGTTACGACTCGTCTATGGCAAACGACCTCCTGGAGCAGGTTGTGCCCTCTTAGGGAGTACCCATCATTGATGCCGTAGTGATTTAACTCGAATTACAGATTATGATCATCCTCGTTCCGCCTCATTGGGTCTCGTGGCTTCAATGTGTTCCTTGGGTTCCGCCGCTGCTATTCCATTCGTCCCCATTTTCGTGGCAAGTTCGGCAGGCGGTATCGAATATTTCAGGCTCCTGGACCGCGAATGGTAGTATTCTGCTCTGAATTGTAAGTTAGTGACATGTCTCGAACCCTCTGGGATGCCTTCACGATGTGAATTGGTTAGTCACAATGTTCGTCATCGCTCGTTTTATCCTTGGATTTTCCATTGTATTCTGCGTGGTGTCTCTGCTTTGATTGGAGGTGTGTCGATGTAGATTGAGCTCACCTATCCGTTTGACATGTATGCAGAACTCTCACATCCCAAGGAGTGAACCGTTGTGGGTGGCATTTCCAATGTTCTTTACTATCTCGGTAAATCGAGAACACTCCAACTGCAAGCATTTTTAGGCTAATTCATCCTAGGTTCTATACTGGCTGCTGCCGTGACCCTCAGAACCTTTGCCACGAGCAACAATTTGGGGTGGAGAATCCCGCCCTTCCTGCAGATAGTCCCTGGTCTGTTTCAGGTTTCATATCTAGGGGAAGGGGCAGTGAAGCACTGGGTATTCTAGCGTGACTATCAATTTCACCGAAAACGCTGTGTTTAATATCACGCTCACTACATGCTCTACAGTCTCGTCTTTTTGTACAGTCTAGCTTATAATCTGGGATTCAGCTCCTTGGACTACAGCAAGTTATTGTGATGAATATCCAACTGTTCATCACAGGAAGAAAATATGGACAGGCTTTGTGCCGGAGATCCTCCCTTTCCAGTTTCGAGCTTACGGTCTCGCATTGTACCAATGGTGGTATCGTAGTGGGATGTTCCTGCCTCACTTCATGAATCCCATGGGGATCGACGCCATAGGTACGTGTCAGGTCCTCGCAAACGGCAACCCGAAAAGGATCGTAATGAAAGCAAGTGAAGTTGAATACTGAAACTAAGGAATACAGCGGGGGCTGGTCCTCTACTTATATGCTACAACGAGACAAGACTGAGACGAGCTACGAGACATGAGGGATTGTCTACCAGGAAACAAGACCACGACAGACAAAA
>JBBPOM010000193.1:0-38487 GCA_038091455.1 Leccinum uliginosum
TATCAGTACGCCGATGCCGGCCGGCACTCAACCATCCAGCCAAGTATGTACAATGATGGCGTTTGATGATTCCACCGGTGAGGAGATCCAATACTTTTGATATAGATATAATTTACTGCGTGAATTGAAAAGGATTGGCACAGGCCCAAGGTCACATCGATATCGCAACGGTCGGTTGCTTGGTCGGCCCGGGGGTGGGTGAACAGTGGAGGGATCGTGACCTTATCTCCATTTCCTGTGGTTATGGCATTGACGAAATGTTGCACTGCAGAAAACATCGTCATCGATAGCCAGTGCGCCGGCCCGTGACCCCGAAGTCAGATGCGGCGTTGACACATGGCATATCTCATCTCGTCATTCGCCTCCCAAACTGGATCCTGCGTGCGTCAGGTTTGCACCAGCCAGTCCTTCCATCGTCGTCCTTCACTGACTAGGTTACATCCTCTCTCGATGGTGTGGTGAGTCCTGTCTCCGTGGATGTCGTTAAAAGTGATCAAGTTTCAACAAGAGTCGGTCGTGTCATAGTGCTTTACGCGTGCGCAGACATTTCTTTATCAAGTACTCTACTGACTGTCCCCAACGGACTTTCTCATACTACTTTCCTGGCGTGCAGGATCCGGTTCGTGGACGAGATGACACTCGGGAGCGCAGCGATTTTTGGCATAAAATAAAATCTTCCATTGCGTTGGGAGTCAGGCTTCTTCAAGAAAACAGCTGGAAGTCAAGGTGCCCATCTCTCGACTGATCAGCAAGAGACTGTAGTGGCGTGAACGTCCTCGGTACTGTCAGTCACTTGGTGTTTGAATACCCTCAGGATCTTGTTCTTCAGCGGTTCCCTGTCGGAAGACAGCTAAGGCGAGTTGTGCGATCATCTGATTTCACTTCCATTACTGAGTCACTGTGCGACTAGTTTCGTCTGGGGTACCAATCTGTCAAGCCGCGTGTGGTTGCCTTGCAGGCCTCTTTGTTTGCAGACTATTCCTAGGCATGTGTGAGGGTTACGTGATGATATCATCACGGCGGGATTCATCATCATTAGCTCCATGTTCTACACACACAAGGAACAGACGTTGCGGGTCGGGTACTGGTGCGAGTATTACGTTTCCTGACCGGTTGCTTTAATCTATACAACCTGGTATAAGGACCGAATTCACACCAAAGCGCAAATCAATATCCTGCTTCGTTATCTTTGGATCTCTACACACCAAAACAATTGGATTAGCTCTCCCTGGCAGTGGTTCGTGCTTTGGTCGCAAATATATGGGTAGGGTTGTGGGAGAACTGACGGTTTTGGCTACTTTCATAACGCTCGCATTCAAGTTGGTAGTTCTCTGCTGGTACTCCAACACCATTGACTCGCAGCCATGACTGATCTTGTATTCAACAGGTTCATCTTCCCTGATTCTCCAATCAACGCATGGTTCCTCACACCGAATGAGCGTATGATAGCGGTCCAGCGGCTGAAGGTCAGAGAGACACAATACATGGCTCTTCGCGCTTTATTCAGGTTTGGATGATGTCACAAACTCCCTCGCGAAATTATCTCGTCCTTGGCCTGACTTACCAGTGCCAGTTCTGCCTTCGCCTCTCTGACATATGCCTTTGGCCTCTGTTGTACTAGATCACGTCGAACGCGGTCATGGCCTACTGCATCGGAAACGCGGTGGTTTCGTTCATGTGGCAGTCCAAGTATAAGCCGAGGTGCGTCGTTTCATTTCGTTCTGTCTTTATCTTTTTTTTTTCTTTCTCTGAATTGAGTTCAGTAATCATGCTGGCGCGTGTATAGGGCATGCCCGTGTTTGTTGTTGGCCATCCGGTGGATGTTGGCACGGGAGAGTGTTAGACGTGATGCCGAGTCTACCATGGAGGAAGAGGTGAAATACTTCATCGAGAAGGAGGGACTCGTAGGTATTCGTGTGAAGCTCCTGAAAACACCTCTGAATTGGTTCTTCATTTTAGCAGTCTCGGTTTCCATATTCGCCAGATAAGAACGGATTGATGTTGAGAAATGAAATCAATTTATCACCAATGAGTGTGCCATGAGGCGGGAAAGAACCCGATCTCGCCAGGCCAAGCACGGACGAAGTGCGGCTATGAATGAAAATGAAAATGACCTGTGGAGTATAACTTATCTCAAATGCGCAGGATCTCCAATAATCCCACCCAGCTCTATGGCCTCTGAATCATCATTGAGGTCAGTCGCTCTGTTGTCTGCACGAAGCACATACTCGATCGCGCTGACCTAAAAAGCAGCGTTGAAGGCGTACTAGCAGTCCTGGCTGGGCCGAAGAAGATCAACCTTGCAGGCTCCACGTTCCTCGTATACGTCGTGCTGCCCTTCGCATGTCAATACTTGATGGGAGTCCTAGTACAGCTTGAGGGAACGCGCATGTACCGATTGGCGCTCTTGCCTGTTCTTGTGTGGTTTTCCTGGCGGGCGACGTCCGTGGACATGTCGGGAGGCGACGTGATCAAGATGCAGGCGAACAGCACCCTTGTCGTGCGTGTATCTCGTTCCTAAGCGTTCCTCGACAGGAATTGGTGACGATTTTCCCCTCACTTTCCCCTAGATCCTGATGTGTTTGGTCGCGACGCGCTCCGCCGTGTGGGCATTTGCACCAGTGCGCTATCGACGTCTTCGCGAAGGTCCTGAGTTTGCTCGTCGAAACGGGGAGTCTGATACCGACGAAGGCATCTATGCCGTGTGCTGGAACACCTGGGATCTCATGGCGAGCGCTCGGGGCATTGGATGGAACTGGCCGCGCGGTCTCGTCGTCCCCAAGCCCGCCTTCGACGTTGATTCGTGCATCTCCATCTTCCTCCTGTCATCCGCTGCCTCTGCTGCGTTGCACGCCCTCGCGTTCGACGCGTGTGTGGAGTCTATCCGCAACCTATCCCCGGACACGTTCGGCTCCGCCAATGGTGGCCCCCTGTTCGACGGCGCGCTGCCGCCTGTTCACGAATACGCCCGCGCGCTGCTCGTGTCTGCGCTTGGTGGCGCCTCGGCGTACTTTGGGCTGCAGTACAGCTACGACCTGCTTGCGATCACGGGTGTGGTCGTGTTTCGGCAGCGTCCGTCGCACTGGCCACCCGCATTCGACGCGCCGTGGCGCGCGACGTCGTTGGGCGAGCTCTGGGGCCGACGGTTCCACCAATTCCTACGCGAGACCGTCTTGACGCTGGGTGCCCAGCCGATGGCTTGCGTGTTCGGAGGACCTGGGAGCGCAGTGGGACGGGCTGCCGGTCTGCTCGGCGCGTTCTTGGTGTCGGGTGTGATTCACGATGTCGAATTGCGGTCGTCTGGGCGGGGGTGCAATGGCTTGGTTGTCGTCGGATTTTGGGTGATGAATGGGGTCGGGGTGGTTCTGGAGCGGGTGTGGAAGGGTGTGACGGGAAAACCGGTGGGGGGGTTGTGGGGACGGGTGTGGATGGTGGGGTGGCTTGCACTCTGGGGCGTGCCTACGGTGAACGAATATGCAAAGGTCGGGAGGTTCGCTGCACTGAGTTTGCGTGGTGTCGCGTGACTACTTCAAGTACCGAAGACACGAGGCAGTGAGCTTCGTTTTCCATTTAATTAACTGCGATGAACCGCCTTTGGAGCGCCTTCCTGGCTTTAGACCACACAGATGGCTACCTGGTCAGTTCCCTCTGCGTTCACAAGACTCGTCCTCATGATCACCCATAGCATTGATGACGTGTTCTCAATGTCGCAAAAAATGAACCCTACTGGGCTCGTTCTTCTTGCATGCATCCTTCCGCCTTTCGTTTGCCAATACCTCATGGGAGTATTGGTACAGCTCGAGGGAACGCAGTTCTATCGCCTTGCACTCTTACCCGTGGTCGTATGGCTGGCGTGGCGCGCTGCATTTGTCGACTTGTCTGGAGGTGATCCCAAACAGAGTCAGATGAACACCATCCTCATGGTCAGTAGACTAATCCAGCACGTTTGAATATCAACATAATCTATTCCAGACCCATATGTGCTCGCTCGCCATGCGTACCATCGTTTGGGCCGTCGCACAACAGCCTTTTCGACTCTTGAACAAAGAGGACAAATCGGATAATCAGAGCGTTTATACGGCGTTGTGGAACTCATGGGAGTTGATGTTCAACACCCGAGGGATCGGATGGAACTGGCCGCGAGGACTCGTCGTCCCCAAGCCCGCGTTTGAAACCGATTCTCGACTTCTCTTCGTACTGTGGTCTGTAGTCCAAGGTGCCTTTTACGCCTTTAGCTTGGACGCATGCCTACAGATCATGCGCGTTTTGTCTCCGGACACGTTTGGCTCGCTCGACGGCGGCTCTCTGTTCGACCACACACTCCCGCCCCTCCTAGAGTTGCTCCGATCTGTATTCGTTTCATTCTTGGCCGCACTTCTGACTTACTCTGCGATACAATGGGGATACCAGCTCTTGGCGATCGTTTTCGTCGCCGTTTTCCAGCAACGACCCTCACATTGGCCACCCCTCTTCGACTCTCCCTGGTTGTCGACTTCCTTGACAGAACTCTGGGGCCGGCGGTGGCATCAGATGATGCGCGAGCTACTCGTCACCCTCGGTATCAGGCCCTTCAACTACCTCTTTGGGCGACTGGCAGGCCCACTCGGGGCCTTCCTTGTCTCTGGCGTCTTCCACGACATCGAGCTTCGATCGCTCGGGAGGGGTGGGCATTCGGTCAAGTTGATCGGGTTCTGGATGATGAACGGCGTCGGGGTCGTGTTGGAGCATGTGTGGAAAAGGACGACGGGGAGACGGGTGGGCGGGCTGTGGGGACGGATCTGGACGTTTGGGTGGCTCGCTCTTTGGGGGGTGCCTTTGGTGGACGAGTGGGCCAAGGCTGGGCGGTTTGGGACGTTGAGTTTGCCGGGCGGGATCGAACCGTCGCGGGCGCTGGTGACGTTCGTGCGGCGATGCGTAAAATTAGATTAGCCAAAGTAAGACTGTGACTTTATTACTCTCTTGTACGCGACGACGACGACGAAATATGGCCAACCCGGGTTTTCTTCCGACGTTATCTCGGTCAGACGTCGTCCAAGCTGCTCAGGTAAAAGCGATCTGCAAAAAATATCTTGGCCTCATCAGACTTCGTACCAGCTCATACAACAAGCATACTCCCCAGCCAGCGCAGGCTCTTCGGACACACAACGTCGTCTCCAACAAGAACTATTCGACATCCAAAAAAGATACGAGGCATGGGGTTTGGTCATTCCCTTCCTGAACAACGACGACACCAACGTCCAATTCTTTGGAGCCCACACCGTCCAGGTCAAAATCGCCCGGGATTGGTGAGTCCTTCATCGTGCACGGCAGAGCCCCTCGATTTGACCCCAACGCTAGGGACACCTTTCCCACCGACAATGCCACCTGCCTACGCGATTTGGTCCTCGAACTCACATCCCATTCCATCGCGTCCGGAAAGAGTAAAGTCATCCTTCGCAAGCTGTTCGTCGCAGTAAGGACGCTACCTTTTACATCCGCCCGTCTGGCTGATGAGCGCCTCCTTAGATTGCGTCCCTCGCGTTGAAGATTGCCCCCGGTTCTCCGTCGATATGGCCAGATTGGATCGTGTCGACCGTCGAATTCCTGTCTAGTCGCGGAACGCCAACCGAAATCCTACTCGATTTCTTGTCCATCGTCGCCGAGGAGGTTGAGACGGCAGACCTGATCGGCGCGAGCAAGTGAGGATCCCGCACTTTTTCTTCCCTCCACGCGCGCCAGACCGACACCCCGAATCAGGATGCAGATGCAACAGACCCTCCTTGACGCTGCACCCCTCGTCGTACGGGCGGTGGTGACAATAATCACGCAACCTCGACATCAAACGCGCGTGCGCGAACTGGACTCGGCCCTCAAGTGTCTGCAAGCGTGGATGTCTGTGCTTCGCGGAAAGTCAGTTTTGCTTCGCCGAAACCCGTGTTGAACTGGTTGACGAGATCACAATAGCGATATCACGCCGCTCATCCCGATGCTAATCTCGCTCTTGAACCCTCCGACTCCCGAGACGGACATCGACCCCGAAGTTTTCTCTCCAGCCTCGGATGCGCTACAGGAAATCATGACGCGGTCCTCGTTAGCTGGTGGTGCGGGCGCTAACTCGCTCACGCTTCCGCTGCTCGTCTGGATTGACACGTGGGGTCCTCCAATCCTTCAGTCCAGTATATCGTGTACGTTTGCTTGTTCTCTTTAACACCACACGGCTCATTTCAAACACGGCATTCACAGCCGGAGAGGCTTCTCAGCTTGCTCACTCGCTCTGCAAACTCATCGTCACCCTCGGCGACCACTCGAATACGTACTTTGCTGCCAACATTACCTCGCAACTGCCGGTGGCGGGAACCCCGCTCACGCGATCGCAGCTTGTGCAGAGCTTCCTTCGATTGTTGCTCGGTTACACTGGCTTGCCTGGTCACTTTGGCGTAGACGAAGAGGAGAGCGAGATGACGCTCGGATTTTGGTATCTCTTCCAGGAATCACTCTGGAGCGTGGAGTATGACGAGACGGATGATGAGGGAAGTGGCACGCCACCTGCGGACGTGGAAGAGAGTAATAGGTTGGCGCTGGTGAATGCCGTGTATGTCGAGCTCGTGAAAATCTTGAGGAACAAGGTTGCGTGGCCACCGCTGAGCGTATCGAGCAACTGGCCAAAAGGTAGGTCACTTGAGATGGTGACATGACGACCTAGATTAACGATGGTTCCATACGGCTTAGATCAGGTCGAGAAGTTTCAGGTGTTAGTGCTGTCTCCTCTTATCCGGGAGAACCTGCTCATAAATTTCAGATATCGGAGAGACGTCGGCGATACGCTCATCAACGCGTAGGCATACAGTATTGGCGCGGTCGGACCAAGTTGACGGTTCCCAGATACTACATCCTTCGAAATGACATGATGGGCTACTACTTGAATGATATCGAAGAACGTCTCGCGAACAGACCTGAATCCAGTGGATGGGAGGTACGACGTTTCACTTGTTTTCTCGTCTGCATGAAACCCACGCTTTATCCGCTTAGCAAATAGAGGCTACGTTGCATTGCGTCATGTCTGTTCAGGAGGCAATTCCTCTCGAAGACAATACATTCCTTGCTCGACTGTTTGGACCAGACGTACTCGGACGTCTACCAACCACGGGCCAAGACAGGGTACGACGTACCGCACTTAGTCTCACTGGTGAGCTACGCTTGAATTCGTGTCACGGATCGGGACTGACGAAACCCCTCCCTGTCCGAAAGGTACGTACGCTTCGTGGTTCACTACACAATCGATCACGAGCACACTACCGTCATCCCCTTCTCTTCTGATGAGCGCTATTTCGTTTGTCGTGGCTGCTCTTCCTGAACCGTCGCTATGTCTATCGGCTGCAAATGCGCTTCGGGATCTCTGCGATTCCAATCGAAGTGCCCTGGCGCCGCACATTGGCGCGTTTGCAGAGTTGCATGCTGGGCTGACTGGCATACCCGTGAGTGATAGTAGGATCCTGTATGTCGCCATCTGATGAATGTTTTACGTCTCAGGACACGGAGAGGAGCAAGGTTTTGCAGTCGATAGCGAGCGTCATCCAAGCGCTGCCGCCTGAAGAGGAGATCCCACCCGTGCTTGCGATCGTGAGCCCCGTTGTTGAGAAGCTCGAACAAGCTTTGCGGTCGTCCTCGCAGGTAAGTGTTCGCGGGACGTTTTCATTGGTGGAGGCCGTCAAAGATTACTTTTAGCTCCCAGAGGAAGCGCGCGCCGTTGCCATCGTCCAGCTCCAAACCCTGTCGGGCGTAGCCAAAGGGCTTACCCGCACCGCAGATTCACTGCTCATCATCGATGAATCGCCATCGGAGCGAGCGGAAGCGGAACGTTTGCGGCGGGCTCGCGACGATTACAGGATGGTCAAACTCCGGGAAAGCTTGTTCACGGCGGTGAGGAGCGCATTCGAGCTGTGGTCGACGGACGCGAGTATGTCGGACGTGAGTCTTTTTTTTGGTTGTGGATGGGAAAGACGGTCTGACGGCGTTGTATGTGCACAATGATGCAGGCACTCAGCGAGTTCCTGCGCTCCATCACTTCCTTGCCGAGTGACACCACGTTGTTGTCTCTCCCGCCTGGTCCGCTGTTGGAGCTGATATGCATCGCATCACAGAGGCAGCTGACCGCGGTGTGGCTCTCGCTCGCGAACATGCTCGTCATCCAGTTGGACCCGCCGACGATGTTTACGATTTCGACGCTAAAGTCGCCGCCGAGCGTAGAGGGGATGACGGTCGTATCGAACGTTTTGCCCGTTTTGCTGCAGACGGCGCTGTCGATGCTCGGCCAACCAGGCGCTATGGAGTCTGTGAGTGAGGCGTTTCCGTTTTCGCCGATGGATGACGAACGTGCGTCGGAACTGACTCGGACAGAATCCGGATATCGTGCAGGCCTTCTTTGGCTGCTTGGACGGTGTGAGTCTGTATTTCGGTCGGAAGTGGATGAGATATATTAAAGGCGATGCGGACGTATGCACAGGTTGCCAAACATTTTGTGGCGGTGTTCTACAATCTACCTCCTGGAGCGCTCGACGCGCTGATGCAATGCGCGGTGGGCTCGCTGTCGCTACAAGAGCGGTATTCGCTAGTCGCTACGTGCACGTTCCTGGTGCGTTATTTAACATCATCGTCACGAGTTTAACAATATATGTATAACAACTTTTGTCAATCCTCAGGAAACGCTCATCCGGCGCACCGCGGGGAGCGACGACCTCGGAGAAGCAGGCACGATCTTGTTTCAGATGCACGGCCGGTCCATCTTGCGGGCTGTCCTGACCGGGTTTGCGGGCGTCGCGCCGCGGTCAGCGACGCAAAATTTGATCGAGCTGCTGTCGACGATGGCGTCCAAGTATCCGTCGGAGACGCGGGGGTGGATGAACGAGATCTTGTTTGACGTGCGTATCGAGATATGGTTTGCCCCTCCCCGCAGGAGGTTTTGAGTGAAGTTGCTCACTGAGAGGTCATTGTTGCAGGATGGGTTCGTCCAGTCTAAAGCGACGGTGGAAGCCAAGCGAGCGTTCGTCAAGGCCGTCGTTGGGTAGGTCACGCGAGATTCCAAGTTGTACCCGTCGTGCTCACTTTTGCCTGGGCTGCTTGCTTTCTGTTTGCAGATCGAGGTCGCCAAAAAGGACCAGGGAGGCCGCACAACAGTTTACGCTCATTGCGAGGGGGCTGGAGGGCACGAGTTTCGGATATGCGTCTGTGAGTATGTGATCGTTGGGAAGCAAAAGCAATCTTGGACGACGTTTGGTGGGGGTGCGACGCGACGTGGCGGATATATTGTTCGACTTGAAGTTCGCCCGTCGTCTTTAGAACTCTCTGAAAAGTCGGGCGATGATGAGAAGTTGTTTCGGATGCATTCACGATCTGCTATGGTAAAGCTCCCGATGGGCATTATGAATCGAGTTCACCGACTTGATTCCATGGCCGTCGAGGCGGTCGTTGTCAACTTGTAGACGACATGAACACGGTTCAAGATACCTTAGCCAGGCTGTTGAGCAGCGCAGGGGGGTCATGGTGCCGGTGTACAGTGTATCCCGGCTTCGGTGACTCTTGCAGTGTTGTACATTTGATTGGTGGATGTGGATGGATTGAGGAAATCGGTGGCGGCCCCCTAGGCTGAGAAGGAAAACAAAACACTTTATCGCGGCGTCAACTTCAACTCCTCGCTTGTTCTCTCTAAACATCTTAAAACGTTCCACATTTGGTCATATGGATTAACTCACTTGCCGTAAGTCTTTGCTTGGACAGTGCGGCACGATCTATTCAGGTGGCTCCATCGTTCAAGTTTGTTTGGCAACACCAGCGAAGACTCGGTGACACGGATGTTGTTTTGCAGAAAACGCGAACCGTGCGACGGGGTCTCAGTCTCGAGGTCTAAAAAGTTAAGATGAGCAGTGTCGGAATGGCAGGTCAATCATTAGTCCATTTTACAACCAGTCGTCCTCTTACCTCCAAAATCTCTCGCCATGTTCTCTCGTGTCTTCGCTCTCCTTCCTCTTGCTCTCCTTGTCGTTGCCGACAGCCAGTGCAACACCAGCCCCGTCAACTGCTGCAACTCAATTTACAGTGTAAAATTTTCGTCTTGGGTAGTATTCTTGCATTGCAGCTGGAATTCGTTGGTGTTTCAGTCGAATAGCCCCGAAATTCAGGATGCCCTCAAGGGTGTTGCTTGGGCTTGATTGGGAGTGTTCTTTCAGACCTCGACGTGGTGCTTGGCGCGCAATGTACTGGCGCTGACTGCGCGCAGACGCCTGTCTGCTGCGAGCAAAATTTCAGCGTGAGTACTAGTATCGTTTGCGTCTCGTGGGATGGTTACTAACTTGAGTGCTTTTAGACTGATCTTCTGGGCGTTGTTTGCTCGCCTGTCGAGGTCGCGTAGGCTTCGTTACGAGCCTCAGAGGGTTGGAAAAATCGTGATATCTTCCAGACTTTTGAAACGGATTCTTGCCATGTGGTGTTTTTCAACTGTGTGATTACTTCGAGATTCTGATAACCACTGGGACTCACATGGTCGCTCGAGGTGTGCGATTTCTGCCGACGTCATCATCTTGGATGTGCTGCTGCTCGACAAGTCATGATATTGCATGTGGCCATGCGGACTCGGTTGAGGAATGACTGATCATGAGTCTTCCCTACGCAGACGCCAGACATGAACCTAGATTTGAAAAAAGGCAACATGGCCTTGAGATGTGACTCCTGGAAGATGCGACGAGGTTCTGACGTAGGTAGAGTTTGACTTCCCTCTTTGCCTGAACTACCTGGCACTGCACCTACTAAGCCTGTTTCGCCGTGTGCCAAAACACTGACGGAGCATGGTATTGGAACGTCTGTCTCTTGAAAAAGCTTTGCAAGATATTGACTAGACTATCGCATGATGGTGCCATGAGCAAGGAGAGTTCGAATTTAGTCCGGCCCGGGACTCCGATCATTGATCACGCGATCTCTGGGAACTTTGCCATGCTGCTGAGCTGGAGACCGACCACGTCCGGTTTCGTCTTCTGATGCGGCCAAGAAAAATATAGGTTCAAGCTTTCCGGGTATGTCTGTGGTTACTCTGTCTTCATGAAAAACAACTGATCCTTGCTCATTCCCCACCGTGACATGTATGTGGCAGAAAAAGGCTCGGAGCTACTGAAGGAGTGGATCTTTACCAGGGTGCAAATGCAATTGAACAAGCCTGGCCTTGGTAGGTTGCCATCTATCTGATCGGGAATCGGTGGTTCTCCTGCTCACGTCATCCCAGCTTGTCTTCGCGACAATCGGTCTACCAAGGTAGTTTTGCATGGTATGCCAATCAACACGGCGCAACACCCAAATTTGATCGAGTGATCAGTCTAAACCTGGGGGTGCTCAAAATGTCCGGTCGGAGAAGTTCCGCCTTTGTTATCCACAATGGACGGTTTGATCTAGCGCAATTTGGGGTGCGAAGTAAGCGCTAGACCTCGTGCGACGTCAGCGAGAGAATTTGTTCTGGTAAGTTATTGCCAGTACTCACCGTATAGTGACGCAGGGTTGGTAGACATCGAAGACTTTTGGCGCTGTCTGCCTAAAGATACTGTTTGCTGTGCTTATACTAGACTCCGTGTTTGAGTGCCAGTGCCGGCGCCGAGTTCTGACAGTGGGTGTTTCGAGCGCTCTTTAGGGCAGCATGAAGGCAGAGGAATCCCTGAGCGATCCCGAGTGAGTCGAACAGCCTTTGGCCCAGATCAGTAGATATGTGTGATTCCCGACCCTAGTACTAGCGACAAGGTGTACATGACCCGGGCTGCAGCCGATCATCGGACAGTTACCCCATTTTCCATTTTCCGCTCGCATTCGAAGGCGAAGCTTATTACTAACTACGTGAATATTTACGGAAGATAGTAGCCTATCGGCAGTGAGTTTAACTGTATTTTATTTTTTCATACCTGAGTCGAAGCTAAACGTAAACATGCAAAAGTCTTGAATATTTGAATGTCGAAGTTTGTTTTCGTTGTGAGTCGACGGGCAATATCGATGTGACGCGGAATAGCGAATCACGACTCCCTTGCATATCTGTGAGGGAGATTGCTGAATGTTACAGGACGAGTTGTAGCATAAGTAAGAGCTGATTCGGCCTAGGCTCGATCATGGTCTATCATATTCGTTGATTGCCTTTTCTGGCGTGTACTTTGTACTTAAAACAGCTGGATCCAAACGCTTGAAATTTATGTACCCGGTCACCGGCTCCGATTAACGTCATGACGGTGGCAAAGAGAATCTGATTCGCTGAGAACCACATCATCTTCGCCTCATTGAGCTCGGCACATATACTGCATGGTCGGGCACTATTATATAGAAGATGCGGCAGCATTTTCAGACGGACGCCAGACAGCGTTTCGCTCCAGATGGCGGCCCACCCATATGCGACGTTGTACCGTGAGTGTGCAATCCGTTCTCTATATCGCCATGTAGATTATTGACTTGTCTCTCCATTCCAGTCATATTCATTGTTATTGACAGCTTAGCGCTGATATCCACGCTCCTTCGTCTTTGTTTCCGATGGCACATACGACGATTCTGGTGGGAGGACGCATGGGCAGCCGTAGCGTTCGTCTCCGGGACGGTGTACATCGTCAGCCAATATATTTCTGCCGAAACTGGCAAGTTACCAATCGTCCTTTCATTTCAGCTCATGACACTCTTGGCCTTTCAGTTGACCATCACACCGCAACCATCACCAGTTCGATGGCCTCGGGTGCTTCTTCGGTCGTTGTGGGGTCTGCATCTCTTGCCGTTTCTTATGTTGCATCATGCTCAACCTTTTTGTTTGTGTTTCGGATCACCAGCGCGGTCCGCATGAGCATTCTGTACTCCACTATCCGGATTATGTCGCCCTCATCACCCACCCGTGCCTTTGCACGAGCGGTCGCAATCTTTTTGTTTCTTTGCTTTGCCATCTCGATCGTCTTCAAGGCTTGTTCGTGTGTGAATGACAATTCATCCAATCTGACGCCACGCGACGGGACCAAGTGCGTCAGGTCAAAGGTACTGTCGACCTTTCAAGTGACTAGTAGGTCATCGATCAAGGTGTACCATCGTTTTCAGCGGCGTCTCATGGATTTTCCCCCTAGCCGATTGCATTTCAGACGCAATCCTGGTGACCCTCCCTCTCAAACTCCTTTGGAGGGTTAAGCTTCCTCAACGGCAGCGTCGGATGATCTTAACCTTGTTCTCGTCCAGTGCTATCGTGTCGATATTCTCGTTAGCAACCCACGGGATTTTCCAAATGCTGCTTCCAAAGTATGCATACGAATATGCTTTATCCTTTAACTTGGAGGTAGGCGGTTTCTGCAACTGCGCGTTTTGTAAAGGAATTCAACATCACATAACCATAGATCGCGTCAGCGTTGATCGTGTGTAATCTGCTTGTCGTGGTCACGTACATATACAGGACGATCCGCAACTTACAAGATGGATCAGACTCTTCTGAGTCAGAAGATGACGACGACGACTTCACCACGACTCGCACCCCCGGGCCCTCAAGGCCTACTGAATGTCTTACCACAGTGGATTTGAGGATCAACGCCAGTTATAATTATAGTGGTGCCACTACAAGCGATGACTTGTCTTCATCACACCCTCGCAGTGGCAATGCAGAAAAAAGTGGGGATACTGGGGATTTCGATTGATGTGTTAGGCTTACTTTTGTCATATATGAGACTCGCTCTTGCAGTCTCGTGCGGGCCGTCTTTTCCACTCCTGTATGTCGAGTGAAGTCCGAGTAAGTAAGTATTTAGTCGAAAGGGGGAAAATCCTCTGGTGCGCTCTAATTGACGTGGAAAGAACAAGCACCGGCCGCCAGAGAAGAGCATGCGTCTTCCGGAGGGTGAGCTCACCTCGCGTGTCAAGGTTTCCTGAATTGGAAGTATAGTTTGCACAAGTATCTTGCGTAAGTACCATATGATACTCGAGGACGAGGTGATTCATAGGGTGTCGGCGATGGCAGTCCGACGCGCTGCGGTCATTGATTGGGGGATACGATGGGCGGTGGACGTGTAGCATCATACCTCGATAAGTTTATGAGCATGAAGACACCTACATATTAGTTCCCCGTTCGGTGACCATGTTGGCCCCGGGCGTGGCTGCGATGACGCGCCGCAGGCAGGTGGTGGGAGCACTAAGGTAGAGGCGTATTAATGGAGATATGACGTCGTTCGGATATGCGGCGCATCTGACGTGGCGCTGGCGAGCCGCATCTGTACTTTGACTCGTTGAGCTTGGCGAGTGCCCTGGCAGGTCAGTGATCGCTAGCGACCACAGGCATGAGTCCGGCGACCCAAATTGAAGGCGTGCCTGTCCGGAAGGGATTCATCCACCAGGTCCGACCCGCCGCGCTCACGGTGTGCGCTCTCATTGCGATTCGTGAGAGGACGTTTCCCACGATTCGGGTCCCGGAAGATAATCGGCAACAGAGCGGCCGAGGCGGAGTTAAAATTAGAAATGCAATTATCTGATTGGCTCGGATGAATCACGTGGCATATAATAGAGGGCTGTTTCTCCGGAAGCGGCCGGGATGTGCACGTTTCATTCTTTGGTCTCCTCCTCATAACCCTCCTCGACGATGCTCGCACTCACTCCACGAGCACGGTATGCCTTCCGCACCGTCCGCCGCATCGCTGCGGGCATGGCTACCGTTGCCCAACGTATCGGTGATACAAAGGTTCCCATGTCGCTCCTCGAAAAGGGCGCGTACATCAACTACCAGCGCATCGAAGACAACCTCGCCATCGTTCGCGAAAGGTGACAGGACATTTGATTTTTGTGTCCAAGTCCGAGCAGCTCACGTTTTGTGCGACTCTAGACTGCGTCGCCCGTTGACCCTGTCCGAGAAGATTGTCTATGGTCACTTGGACGATCCTCACAACCAGGACCTCGTCCGCGGTGTCAGCTACCTCAAACTTCGTCCAGACGTACGTCTGCCTCTGTTTCCTAGTTTTTGTTTTCTCATGGTTGTCGTAGCGTGTAGCTTGCCAGGATGCGACCGCTCAAGTACGCACATATTCTATACCTTGCAGTCTAATCCGTGCTGAGGTAATGTAGATGGCCCTCTTGCAATTCATGTCGGCCGGTATGGACACCGCCGCCGTGCCCACCACCGTCCACTGCGACCACTTGATCGAGGCTCAGGTCGGTGGTGTCAAGGACTTGGCACGCGCCATCGACATTAACAAGGAGGTCTACGACTTTTTGGCCACCGCCACTGCCAAGGTAGGTGTCGTCTTGATTGAACAAAATTTCCCCTTGTTCCTGATCATGGTCGCACAGTACGGTCTCGGATTTTGGAAACCAGGGTCTGGTATCATTCACCAAATCATCTTGGAAAATTATGCGTTCCCTGGTGGACTCATGATTGGGACTGACTCGCACACCCCCAACGCCGGTGGTCTTGGAATGGTTGCCTGCGGTGTTGGTGGTGCTGACGCCGTCGATGTCATGGCTGATATTCCCTGGGAACTCAAGTGCCCCAAGGTAATTGGTGTCAATCTCACCGGCAAGATCGGAGGCTGGACCACTCCCAAAGGTGGGAACGTTTGACTCGTCCTTGAACTCGTCGCTCACCGCGCCATACCCAAGATGTGATCCTCAAGGTCGCCGGTATTCTCACCGTCAAGGGTGGAACTGGTGCCATTGTCGAATACCGCGGTCCTGGTGTCGAGTCCCTCTCTTGCACGGGCATGGCTACCATTTGCAATATGGGTGCCGAGATTGGCGCTACAACTTCGTTGTTCCCCTTCAACCACCGCATGGCCGATTACTTGAACGCAACGAAGCGCTCAGAAATTGCTCAATATGCTCAGCGCTTTGCTCATAACCTCCAGGCCGACCAAGGTGCCGAGTACGACCAGGTTATCGATATCGTATGTATTCGTGTTCTCGGCGACTGGGCCACGTTCTTAGTTTCTTGCAACAGAACTTGTCCGAGCTCGAGCCCCACATCAACGGTCCTTTTACCCCCGATCTTGCTACTCCTTTGTCCAAGTTTGCTGAGGAGGTGAAGAAGAACAACTGGCCTCAGGAACTCAAGGTCGCTCTGATTGGTTCTTGCACCAACTCTTCGTATGAGGACATGTCACGTTCCGCGTCGATTGCCAAGGAAGCTGCTGCACATGGTTTGCAGGTCAAGAGCAAGTTCACCATCACTCCTGGTTCTGAGCAGGTCCGTGCCACCATCGAGCGTGACGGTCAAATTGGCGCATTCGAGAATGTTGGCGGTTTGGTCCTTGCGAACGCTTGTGGTCCTTGCATCGGTCAATGGGACCGACAGGACGTCAAGAAGGGAGAGGTCAACTCGAGTGAGTCTTTTTCCAATCGTCTGGGAATACGTTTGACTTTGTCCAGTCATCACTTCCTACAACCGCAACTTCACTGGTCGCAACGATGCTAACCCCGCTACCCACGCTTTCGTCGCCTCTCCTGATATTGTGACTGCTATGGCGTTTGCCGGTGATCTCACATTCAACCCTGTCACCGACACCCTCAGTGGCGCTGATGGCAAGTCCTTCAAGTTCTCCGATCCCTCTGGCAATGAGCTCCCTCCTCTCGGATACGACCCTGGTCAAGACACCTTCCAACCTCCTCCTGCAGACCGTGCTGCTGTTGCCGTCGCTGTCAGCCCTACGAGCGACCGTCTTCAGCTTCTTCAGCCTTTCCAACCTTGGGACGGAAAGACCCCCACGGATGTTCCTGTCTTGATCAAGGTTAAGGGCAAGTGCAGTAAGTGAACCATTTTACCCCTTGTGGTACTGGCAAATCTAAGTTTGTTAGCGACGGACCATATCAGTGCTGGTGGACCCTGGCTCAAGTACCGTGGACATCTCCAGAACATCTCCCGTAGGTTGAGGTGTAAATCTGTTCGAATCAAATCCTAATCTAGTATTAGAGAACTGCTTGATTGGTGCCATCAATGCCGAGAACGACGAGGCGAACAAGGTCAAGAACGCGATCACTGGTGAATACGGTGGTGTCCCGCAAACCGCTGCTTACTACCGCGACCACGGCATCAAGTGGGTAGTTATTGGCGACCACAACTATGGTGAAGGTTCCTCTCGCGAGCATGCAGCTCTCGAACCTCGCTACCTTGGTGGTCTTGCGATCATCGTCCGCTCCTTTGCTCGTATCCACGAGACCAACTTGAAGAAGCAGGGCATGCTCGCGCTGACGTTTGCCAACCCTGAGGACTATGACAAGGTCCAACCCGATGACAAGGTTGACATTCTCGGACTTGAGTCATTTGCTCCTGGCAAGAACTTGACGCTTGTTGCCAAGCACGTTGATGGTTCCAAGGACGTGAGTACTCACGACGTTATGAGGCAGAAGTCGACGTTGAACTCTTGCGTAGGAAATCCCTCTTGCACACTCGTTCAACGAGGGCCAGATCGAGTGGTTCAAGGCTGGTTCTGCTCTCAACTTGGTTCGTCAATGTTTCTTGATTGCGTTTGAATGCTGACGTTTTGTGGGATCCAGATGGCTGCCAAGGCAAAACAATAGACGAGTAGACTCGCTCTCTCTAACGGGCGTTGTCCTGTCATGTTGGTGACTGGTGTCGAACGCCTTCGCATCACTTTCTTTTTTGTCCCCAAGATTTCAGAATCTTTTCTTTTAGCATTATCTATCTTGTGCACGTTGGCCAAGATTGTCTATACAGTCATGTAATATCACTCTGGACCATGGGTGTTTTCTCTGCCTTGTTTTTTAAAAAAATACATGCAACGGTTAAGACAATAAGTATGTTAAGGTGTGTGATGGAAGATCTTTATGATCACCCAAACAAGATCTACTCAGACTGGGGGGCGTTGGCCTAGACAAGGGGGGATTGGGGTCGGGGTCACAAAGAGATAGTGGCGTAGACGTACGTCGTGAGGATGACAGGACACTGGCACGCCTGCCAGTCCTGGTCCTGGTCCTGTGCCTGTGCCTGCAGCTGCACCTTCCCCCTGCGATCTTCTTGATGTCGTCACTTCCACTTCGCCCGTCACTCCCGCACCTCCCGCACCCTCGTCCACCGTAGTCATCGTCGACGACGACGTACCCGAGAGATCCGAAGGCCTCGCAAACCGGAGCGACAGCGTCGCAGGCGTGCCCGATCCGACATGACGATCGTCAAAGCCAACGACCCCACAGTTCCCGTTTGGATGTCGAGCTCGATGGTCATCCGGCGGCGGGTGTCGTCGTCGACCCAAGCTCGACAGTCCCCTCCGGTTTCGGGTTCGGTTTCGGATGACGACGAGATCGCGGACGTCGCGTGGACATGCGCGGTAGTCGCAGTCGTCGTAGTGGTCGTCGCAGTCGTAGTAGTGGTCGTCGAAACCGTAGTGGTGGGGATCGTCGTACGCGCGCGAGGCTGCTTTTCGGATGTTGAGTCTGTTCCTCAAGACGGGGATCGGGAGAGCAAACACAGGGGGCCTCTAGAGATCAGAAAAAGACGAAAGACGGTAGGAATCGGCAGACGTACGATGCGAAGACTGAGTTGGCGTAGACTGTCGCGAGGGTGCGGAAAAGGATCAAACGAGACGGACAGATGCAAGGGATGCGACGTACGGTGTGTTTGGATGAGAACGGCGCTCAGATGTGAGAGGCTTTGCGGTTGGGCGAGTGTCTAGAGTATGTGGGCAAAAGAAAAAAAAAAGACAAGGGGGCGGAGGGAAGAGACGTACCAGTATCAGCGCGATCACGTCTACGAGCCTGTGTCGTAGTCAGTGCCAGTCCAGCGACGGAGAAAACCAAGCGAGCACTGGCACGCACGTCACAATCGCACCCGTAGCCACCGCAAATACCAACAGCCGATTTAACACCGCATCGATCCGGCGCGGTCCCGATGGGGAACGCGGTATCGCTGGGAGCGCTGGGAGCGCGTGCGACCAAGACAGGTACTTGGCGAGGTGGTATGCCATGGCGCACGCCGAGTAGGTGTCACCGACGATGAAGAGCACATTCCCCACAATCACGATTTTGCGGGTGTTGGTTATGAAGAGGAACCATGTCGGTTGGAGGACGCTGCGAGGTGATTGGGGGCTGAGAGATCAAGTGAAGAAAGGGCAGGTCGTATCGAACCTGAGGACGCTGGCGTAGATGCTGACGGCTGGGAAGAAGTGAGCAGAAAGGAGGATTCGTCACTGCCACACTCGCCTGCTCGTGACGTAGACAGTGCAAGCTGTTCGATGATCAGGTACGGCCAGGGTTCAGAGACGGCGAGCTCACCATAGGGAGAATGATCCACTTGTTTTTTGTGACTATCCAAAGATATGAGATCGCCTCGGAATAGACAGGGGGTGCCACTGACACAGCCATATCCGCCATGTAAAGTACCTGTGACGCGCTCGGTGTCATCCTTCTGAGTTCAGAATAACTCGGACGCACTGATAGACGTAAAAGTCGATGATAAGCTTGAGGTAGATCAGTTTCCGGTGGCAGACGGACGGACGAATGCTCACCCCGATGATGTACATCCACTTGCAATCAATTTTTCACACGTCATCGGATCGTTCGATGAAAACGGATGGGAAGGAACTCACCGCCGTCGACCTGTGTAGGGTGTAAATAAGAGATTGATCGGAGATACATGGACGCACCACGTCCCCGATTCCAACACGTGCACGTTACCGTAGTGAGCGATGAGATAGTCGTCCACGACCCACATTGCGAGTGCAACGTGAGCGGTCTCCAGGATGCTGCGCGACGACTGTGAGTACAGCTCGTCGTGCGAGGAGAAAAGGGGGTTACAGTAGAAACGTGACCTGGTAGTCGTTAGTGAACGGGCTTCCGGTGTGTCTCCCGACGGGCGGGTACGGATAATCGAATCGGACATACCATCGTCTTGAGTCTCCATCCGTCGTGCTCGTATGTCCGAAAGTAAAAGAATGCTTGCATGCATCCGATCCCATATAGACTGTGACGCGGTGAGCAAAAGATGACGGCCAAGGTTATTTGGACGTGCACTAGAGAGAGAAAGGTGCCGACGAGCGGGCCTCTCATCAGCGTATTGGCGAGGCTGGCTGCGCTGTCCAGGTCGATGCTAGCCATGTACCGACTGAAGGTGGCGACGAAGATACGGAGGAGGTACACGTGCGCACATGGCACTTGACATAGCCTGACCGGTGCATCGGGATATCATCGCTGTCGCTTACTCATCACGTGGCTGTGCTACTGGGTGGAAGAGTTGAAAGTTCCAAGTCGACAAAGAAACGGAAAGAGCGAATTTCCAGAGCTCAGAAGATGTGAGACATTCCTTTTTTGGTATCCTCCACTCCAACACCACCTCCTCCTCAAAATGCACGTCGACAACGACGTCGAAATGCTCCACGTATCTTCTTCTTCCACAGCTCCCGCTCCCGCCCCCGTCCCCGCCCCCATTCCCGCCTCCCGCACCGCCGCCCCCCGCTCAAGTCGCATCAACGCCGTCGACCTTATCGACCTTTCCAGCCGCGATAACTCCCCCCGCCCCACATCCGCCAACGACGCAAGCACGCTCCTCAGCGACGATGCCAAACCACCCCCTTCCAAGAGAATGAGGCACTCCGCTCCCGGAATTGACTCCAAGCCCGCCTCAACCGCGCCTGCGGGCACAGGTCCGAAGCCAAAGTCCTCAAAGTCGCGACCGGCGCGCTCACGCTCTCCGACACCTCCCCCTCCCCCTCCCCCTCCTCCCCTCACCACCATCCGTCTCGACATCAAGCTCGGCGGCTTTGACAAGTACGAGGTCGACATCGCCGCCCTCGCCAAAGCTTCGGGTCAGCGTGCCTCAACGCCCCCGCCCCCTAAGCAGGACATCAGCGAGAGCGACGACGAGGACACACACGATGACCAAGCAAAGCCCAAAAAGAAGAAGGTGCTGCGCGATCTCTTTCCTTTTCTCAGGACGCTCTCATCCTCGTTTGTTTCCTGTAGAAGAAGCCTACGACTTCCGAGTACTACGACGTCACCGACCCATTCATCGACGACTCGGAGCTCACCGTCGACAATAGGACCCACTTCGCCCAGACAAAACAACAGGGTTTCTACGTCTCGAGCGGAGAAGTTGCACTTATGAAGGACATGTCAGACCCCTCTTCCTTTTGACGTCATTGTAACTCACAACCCCTATACAGGAGCACACCCAAGAAAGCAAAGTCCAAGAAGCTCCCAGCTACCGCAGAGCCCGGGACCAGCAAGCAGGAGGATGGCTCCAAGGAAAATCCCATCAATCTGCTTGCCGATGACAAGCTTGGGAAGAAGCGCAAGAACTACACCATCATCGAGGAGAACGGCAAGAAGAGAAAGGTCGTCGACTTGGTAGTCCCTCTCTCTCTCCCCTCTCTCTCCCCCTCTCATCTCTTTTCTCTCAGCGCGAATTCCACCCCGAACTGCAAGCCGCTTTCGAAGAGCTCAAGGCCATCATCTCAAAGGGTGAGTAGCCAGCGAGCACCTAGAGTCTATGCTCATCCACCCCTCAGAATCATGGGACGTCAAGGGAAAGTTTCCACCCTCAGTCAAGCCCATCCTCGCAGACGTCGCACTCAAGGCTGTCAAGCTCGGAGAGTACGACGAGGACTTTTTCAGTCTCATGCCCGTTCTATTTCCCTATAATCGCTTCACGATGACCGTTCGTTCACTCACCATTCCACCTTCACGCAGAAAGCCTGACATCGCCCACTAGAAACTCATCAAGCGGACCATCTTTCACGACCATTTCAAGGTTCTGACGGACAGGCAAGAAGAGTTGCTCGAACGACTCTCGACGCTGACGAAAGAGGGGTTTTCGAAAGCCAAGGAAGAGTGGGAGAAGACCGTCGTCGCCTGGGGTACGTACCCCACCCTCAGGGGCTAACTCATGATCCAACCATCTCCACAGAGAAACGACAAGAAAAAGCAAAGGCCGAAGCCGAACCGGATCCAGGCAGCGCATCGACCCCGACCGCCGCCGTAGACGCACATGCGGAAGACGGAGGTGCTGGGAGCGGCGCGGAGGGTGAAGGCAGTTCCACTGCCAAGCAGGGTTCGGACGGGACGAAAGACGCGCATCCTCCAGCTCAAAAGTATCGGTTGACAGAGGCGATGAAGACGATCGTCTGGCAGCTGGTCATGTTGAGCAACGAGTGCTGTCGGCTAGAGAACGAGAAAAAGTGCGTCCTCCATTGGCTTGTGTGTACTACGTCGTTGATCCTCGCGCGTCCATAGCGAATTGGAGGGTAGCAACGCCCAGGTTAGCGAGCAGGGTTCACGCAAGGTGCTTTATCAAAAGGTGAGCCATCTCGTAGTGTATATGCGCCCAAACGAACTCGAACATCGTTGGGCAACTAGATTGTCGCCGCGTTTCCGTCTGGTTGGCTCAATTCGGGGCAGATCTCGAGAGAAGGTGTGTATGTGATGTCCTGATGTTTACTCATCAAGTTAAATGCGACATAGTGAGCGCGATGAAGAAGAGACACGAAAAGGAGGCTATGGAACAAGAAGGATAATTCTTGTCGGGACACGTCTTCGACAAAGCGCTTATTTTGCTTGTGTCGTTGCATCTTCCTCCTCTTTCCCTTGCCCGGAAACGCCATTCACGATTTTTCGTCTAATGTTATTGATACATTTTGTCCTGCTCGTTCGTTCGTTCGTTCGTTCGTTCGTCCCATTTTTGCGACCCATTCCGAACTCTATGTTAATGTCTCCCTGCTTATAATGATTTATTGTCTTTTTTTTCTCTGCAGCATTCTTTCTTTCTTCCCTGCTCCTTACCTTCGTTCACACTTTTTTTTGCTCGGTCGTTAAGAGGTGTGTAACAAACCATCCACTGCTGGTTACTTTGTTCGAGGAATCGTTTCGTGATGGACACCACGAGGAACAAATTTTATTCATGGGGATAGGATACGAACGACGCGTGATGTTCATGCGAGCATGATTGATTGCTGGTACTACTGTTCAGCCTCGTCCTTCGACGCCAGGATCAATTTGTTGATTCCAGGCTGTGATGAATTGATGGGGATGGGAGAACGGTGATTATCGGCCCATCAACCATATCATCAATTTTTTCGACGCCAGGCTGTGCAGTGTCCTAGTAGAAGCCGCGACATCCGAGTTCTAAATCTGCCGAGGACCGAGGGGGAAGCCATGACAAGTTACGCATGCCATGATCGGGATCAATGATTGAGAGTTTTGAAACGGTTGCAAACGGGCACGAAATGTGATGGTGTGTACATAGCCCATCCGGCGATACTAGTATGGATTCTCCGGAACCTACTTTTGGAACGTGTGCCAAGCAGCCTGATTGACAGTGCTCTGAACGACCGGTGGACGTGCGTGTAGCGGACGAACACTAGAAACATGTTACTCCTTCGCTTAGTTCAATCGAGAGAACTCGGAGACAAACTCCAGCGGAATTTTTTTTTCCTTAGTACGCTGGCCAATGGCAAGAAGATTCAGAGTCGGATGGTGGATCCCGAAATATATCCATAACTAGAAAAAGAAGGGCGTGGTGGAGTTGGGGGGAACAGAGAGAGAGAGGAGTTACGAAACGGAGGAAGTCGGAGGCAGAAGGGGAGCGGGCTCAGGCGCCGCCGCGTCCGAGTTATCTATATCATGGTCAATATGGGGGTTTTTGGTATCAGTATCGATGCCGTCGTGTGTTTCCTGTCTCTGTTACACCATTCATACGCATGTGCTCTCACATGCAGCACCTAGACTAAACGCGCCGTCGGCGACTGAGCGTGGACTATGAGACGTTCCAGTAGTCGTCCCGTACTACTTTCGGCCAATGCGATGCCATGTGATCTCGTTCCGCCGCCGCTAGCGTTGTGAACCCCCAAAACGATGGAGCTCACTGGCCGGCAGCGTGCGGTCGTTAACGGTGGGGAGCTGAGGGGGTACGTGCTGAGTAACGAACAACCTGAGGTAAACCCGAGGTGGATTCAGACCCTCTTTAAATTGAGAGCCAGAGAGCCGAGAATGGGAGGGAAACGGGGATGAGGTTGTTACACACGACGAAAGAGGAGGGACCAGGGTGGGACCACAAGGTTCGAGTCAAGAAGAGGCTCGTCGGGTCTTGCGCGCCTCGTACGGAGCTTGAGCTGAGGAAGGGGGTTGGAACGGACGTGTACGTCGTAAGTGCTTACGACAATATGAAGTTACATACCGCGAAACGAGGCCTTCGTCACCTTTCGCGATTTGCCGTGTCATAAACAAAAGGGCTGAGCAAGCCCGGCGTCGGTGTGGGAGAGTGGCCAGGGTGAGGGCAATTGACGAGAACCCTGACAGCCAAGCTCCTCCGGCGTTGGTAGATCGTGGGTCGGCAAACCCCAAGAACGTGGAGACTGTACGCGTTGCGGGGATGTTGGTGGGAGTATAGAGGGTTGCTCACTGAGAGCCCGTTCAGGATCGGCTGTGGCTCGAAGGATGTGACGGCGTCGGATTCAAGGTGGACTCCGAGTCCTCGGACGAGCGTAACGCTGCCAGTTGGCAGTTTGTCGAGAAGTCCCTCGATGCGTTTCGATTTATGAACAATGAGCTCGACTACCAAGCCCGTCCTTATTTTTGCAAGAGGGTAGTTGCCGGAGGGAATCTGCATGCGATGGCGAGACAGAGTTGAAGGTCATGCTGAGACCACTCCGTCGCCTGGCCGGTGTCGTCAACCACGGCAGGCAACACACTGCCCAGTGCGACTCGGGGACAACGTTTCGTCTCTCATGTGATGGGAAAGCATCACGGTTCTCTGACCTAAAGTATCGTAAACTTCTGGCATACAAAAAAAATGATGGAGACAAAGTTGGTACGTCCCTGTGGGCGGTTGCTTTCGGTGAAATGACTTAAAAGAGAGGCGAAGTTCTGTCGATGGTATTGCAACCGTGACTGGAAGCAATCTCCGTAGTCGTGATGGGCCTTTGAAATAGCTTGCGGTAGTAAGTATGTATGTTGGATTTGGAAACGGATGTGAATTGTGCCTCCCGGCCAGGACCGGGCGACTTTCGCCACTACCTGAGCCTACCAGCACTAGTAGTCACTTGCGAAAGTGTAAACAACGCTTGCGCGTTCTCCAAAATGCTCGGACAGCGAACGTCACGGTCCTACAAGCACTGCCAGTGACGGTGAGAAACGGAGAGCACGAACCCGACATCCACTTTTGGGTTGCCCACTACTCGCAAGTGTCCTTCGACGATCTCCTTGCCAAATAAGGACCCACTGGCCAGGCTGTCGGGTTCTCGTTTCTTCACTTAAGACTGCATCAGCCATTCATGTACATAAAGCTAGCACATGACGCGGATTTATGTAAATATTCAAATTCGTGTCTGAGAAACAAGACACGTCCCAAGATGATGCTTGGTTCGATAATATTCCACTGAGCAAAATACCGTAATATAACCAAACTTTTCCTGCCAGTGGCTGACGCTCACAATAAGCAAGGACACCAGCAGCAGGGTCAGTTTGAACTACGGACTTCATTCACTGCAACTTAATTTTCAATGTCACTGTCGCAACAAAAAAGAACCGGGACCAGTGCTCGAACAACCCCAAAAAATGTCCAAACCAGATTTAATTATGATAGAGTGAAGTGACGACTACAAGCCATTCGACGAAAATTAAGGTCATGTAAACGTCTCCACACTATTCGACTGTCCACGAGGGTATTGTACTTAGAGGATGGTGATGGGGGAGCACTGGACGTTGACGAGAGCGTACTAAGAGAACGTCGTTGAGTTGAGGGCATCGCGAGGAATATAAAATACACAATACTCACGGACTCGTTGTTCTCGCAGCAGACGGGGGTCTGAGAGCAGTCAGAGCCAGTACCAGCGATGCCGGTGCATTGCAAGCCAACGACAGCAGTGACATCGGCGAGGAGGCTGCCGATCGCGCCAAGACCCAACGAATTGATCTTACTCTGGACCGCCGGGCTGTTGTACTACGATAGGGATGGAAACCATCGAGGTTGAGCTCAACACCAGAAAATTATCATAGCGCAAGTAACTTACGGGACCAGCGGTGTTGCAGCAGTTGGGCGAACCGGTGTTGCACTGGTACTCGGCGGCAACGAGGAGGGCAGCAAGGGGAAGAAGAGCAAAGATGCGAGCGAACATGGTGATGAACGAGAGAAAATTGGGTGTTGGTAAAAGAGTGGATGAGAGGTGTAAGCTGATCAGACTGCTGGATCAAGGCGTTCTCGCCATCCTTTTATACCTGGAGAGGTCAGGGCGGTCCATGTACCATTACGTTCTCGACAGTCACGAAAATTGTTTTCCGCTACCCCTGTGGATCAAATAAAATTTAGCCGCGGCCGCAACCTCAATGAGTCAACGCCGGCTACGGAGCCTTCCAATTTACAACGATTCCCGGAGAGAGAAATCTGATATGCTGGTTCAACATACAATGCAGAATCACTCACGGGCACTGTGGGTTTGGTCAAGTAAAGACTGTGACGCCGGCATAGTACACTGATCTTTGCCAAGGCTGGCAGTTCAACGTTCAACTTTAAATTTAATTCCGAGTGTGTGAAACCAACTTGCCGATGTCACCGGTTCAAGTTCTGTCAAGAAAGTTGGACACGCTCTCGGCGAGTCTGCGGGCAGGTCACGGTGACTCCAGGAATCAATCGATCGATCTTGCAGCTTGTCAGTTGAAATTACATAAATTATGCCGTCACTGGTCAATGGATCCCTCAGGCTGGTCACCACCCGACCAAGTCGTCGCCAATGAGTTGACCGTCACTGACTGCGATTGTCATTTGGTTCTACCACTCCCTCTGAGTTCATACTAGTGAGACAATTGGGCCGGAAGGGTGACCGTAGACACGGATTAACACCACTTTGAAGCGTGTCTAAAAAACGGTGATATTACGGGAAAGTTTGCCCCATCAAATTGATTGCGCCATGTGCGCAAACAATGCGGCGACTTCGCATCCATGCCGCCAATAGATTCATAGCTTTCGGCGGAATGGCTCTTTAATCTCAGTTTCCCAAAGGGAATTTTAGACCCATCCACATCCCGAATGCGAACGGGAGTCCGAGTCTCAGCCGTGTTCGACCAAGTCCCGCTCGGGACTCTGAAACATGAGGCACTCGAAAATGTGACGGTACATGATGAGTCCCGGCGATACATGTTACATTGTCTGGAACCTCCTTTTAGAACGGGCGCGCTCTTGCGATACACTCCGTACCGAGCGCACATGCAAGGATGTGCGTGTAAGTCCTCGGCGGTAGACTGCTCGGAGTACTAGCGATGATTGTGATCATGGCAATTATTTGTTAGGTGTTGGCCGCAATGCGAGCAAGAGCTCGAGGGGGTCCAAACAGGCGAACAAAATTCCTCAACTGGCCTGTGTGCACCAGAGACTCGGACCAAGCACCACTAGAATGACCACAGCAATCCGTAGGGGAACTGGGGAGTGAGATCAATTTGATAAATATATGGAGAAGCTCGCTTTGTTCTAGTTTCGGTGTTGGTCGGTTTGGATGGCGCCTGAATCGTTTGGAACGCTATGTATTTGCCTCTTGCCCGCCCAGTCGGATCGCGCGTCAACGAGTGTGGAGGCGTGCTGATAACTGCCATCCTCGCAAGGAGAAAAGTACACCGGGTCTTGTGCGCCGCATACATACACGGCCTCTGTTAAAAGTGCATCACGCGGCGAGTGCTTGCACAGGTAAAGCACGGAACGTGACCTCATCTCATGAGCCGCGCATGAGCATAGGCCGGGCAGATTGGGCGAAAGTGAGGGAGTAGGCGAAGGTATGACGAGTCTGAAGTTTGAACCACGTCTCTTTGGCGTTCGTGAGTCGTGGATCTACTAAGGTCAGGCTGTGGATACGAGCAGAGGGTGCGTACTGGTTAGTTGCCCAGTGCTCAACGTTCAGAATAGCCTGTGGAAGGGCGCGACGATAGATGTGAGTAGCGGAGAATCTGCACGAGAATGCGCGCGATGACGGAACCCACATGGAGACGACCTTTTTGAACGGTGGTGATGAGCGACAGAACGTGTTGATTTTGCTGAAATGGACCTTCCTAAACCACTCGTTCCATAGGCTTCGATTCATGCATGCATACATGCTGAGGGAATCGTCGTAGTATACCTGTGAAACGGCTGGTTAGATGCAGAACGAAAGGAAAACTTGGCAACTTGTGGTAGCAAGCACGAGGGAATTACGTACTACATCTGATCAATTTTGGGCTTACTAATGATCTCGATTCGACCAATACTTACCACTCGCTGCCACTAATCTGAGCCCGGCCGAGCTGTCGGGTTCTTTCTCCTTGCGTCATGCGTCATGAAGAAGTGTCGCGGGAACTCTCTCAAGTACTGCGTCGAATGGTTCCATCATTACTAGTATATACTGGGTACTAGGAACGATCGAGTGATTACTGTCTTATTTCAAGGAGTGATGGGGTGTTGGATCCTGGAAGGCGTTCTCGCCGTCCATTTATGCAGATATCTGGAGAGTTCGGGACGGTCCGTGTGGATTCCGTTCTCGAAACCGGTCACAAGAATTGATTTCCGCTACCTAAAGCCCGGTTCCAAGTTACCTCGAGACTCGAAATGAACAAGACTCGAAGTCGACGGCCTGGCCTGCGGATTTAAATGTGGTGACAGCTGGCATGGAGGTTCGACGTCAGACCAAGTCATCGTTTGCCACCTCACCACCGTGCAAGCGACATTTTACAGAAGCAAACTGGGCGAGATTTACTATCTGATATATTTCCCCAAGTCCATTGGCCGGTTCTTACTGATCTGCGCCCAGAGAGAACGAGCCTCAGCAGCCACTTAAAAATGAAAAGAAGTTCCGGCACTGGTTCGTGGTGACACAGTGCATCTAGATCACCCTGTAATAAGTGATATTGGGTCGAACATGGGTCTGGAACGGATCAGACCCGGAATGGTGGTAGAAGTTGAAAAGCATTCTGTATAAAAACCTTGTGGTCAGAGACTAACATCGAAGGACGAACCTCTTGCATCGGTCGCTCCCCATCCGCTTGGTTGCATATAGTTTAACGGCGCCCATGATGTAAGTGGAAGAAGACTCGGAGTTCGGATCCGAGGAAAGCAAGTTACAGAATGCGAGGCAATCCAAATGCGAAAGCCATGAGGTTCGTGGCTAGTCTTCTCATCCAAAAGAACCAGAGATCCACAGAAAATCCAAGTAGGACAGTCACTGACTGTGGCCGGCGGCCGCATCCGCGTTGTGCTCTGGAGCAGCCCCAGAATGACCACTGCAACTTTAACAGCAATAACCATGATGAGCAGTTGATGCTCACAGCATCACGAGGCTCCAGGTTTTACGGTCAGGTCTTATAAAGCCTTAGTCGCAGATCAAATTTGCGTAACAAAAGTAATGTAAGAGAAATATTTCAAGGGCTCGTAAACCCCTTGTATCGGTAGGTCTTCCAGGAAATGAGTGCCGGACAGTCGGTAACTGCGAGATGCAATACTTCAACATGAGGTACATATAACCACGAGAACAACCGTTTCCAAGGGAGCTGCGTTCAATCGTTCATGAAGTTAGTCAACCAAATCGAGTTCCCTCTCATTCATAACTTCTTAGCAGCCGAAAATGTTCAAGACACATAATCGTCCATTCAGCTCACCGAGGAAAAAGACGACAATTGCGCTCGAAGGAGATAAAGAATGTCCAGATCATATCATTAAGTCAAGTAGCCGATACAAACCATTTAACCAAAGATAAGCCTAAGTAAACAGCTCCACAAAACAACTGTCCATATAGCTATCATACTTAAAGGATTTTGATGGGGGAGCAGCTAATGTTGATGAGACCGACCTAAAGGAATACCGTTGAGCTAAGACTTCCGGGAATGTGAAAAATACAATACTCACGGACTTGTTGTCCTCACAGCAGATGGGCTGTTGAGAACAGTCAGCGCCAGTACCAACGATACCGGTGCATTGCAAGCCCAGGATAGCGTTAACGTCGATGCCGAGGTCACCGAGCAAGCCTCCAAGGCCCAACAAGTCAAGCTCGTTCGCAATCTCTGGGGTCTGGGACTATAATGACGATGGAAGACATCACAGTTGAGCTCGACACCAAAAAATTATCATCGTACAAGGACTTACGTTACCAACGGTGTTGCAGCAGTTGGGCGAACCAGTGTTGCACTGGTAAGTGGCAACGGCGAGGCCCGCAAGGGGAAGGAGAGCGAAAACACGAGCGAGCATAGTGATGAGAGATGGAAGGTTAAGTGACACTGGAAAGAGGTAGAGAAGCTTGCTGGAAATTCAACCCACTCTCGCCGTCTTTTTATACCTGGAGAGGTCCAGGCCGTAACCCGCTTGCGGAGCCCTTCGACTGGTTCCAGGCCCAGGGAAACGGTTCAGAGGACTCCATGTCCTCAGGGTCTAGCCAGACAAAACTCCGATCAGCATCGAAGTTTAAGCGGAATAAGTAACGGTAGTATGTACATGCTTTACGTCTGTACGTTATTCTTGGCTTATTTGTCCAGCTTCGTCGATATTACTTATTTACATTATTTACATATTATGATATTACATAGTACTATGGAAAACTTTGCTGTGTTTACTTACCCTGACGACATACATACTGACTCGCCGACTCGCTCCGTGCACAGAGCGGACGTGCAGCCGAAACACCTAGCACGATGCAAAACTGAGTGACTGAGCGACTCGAGTCTCTCAGAGTTGACTTCGAAGTTCAAGAGGAGCCGCATCGATCAGCAGTTACCGAACATTCAAGTTGGTTTGCGGTCCACGCGGAGTGAGGTCACATCATGGAGTGGCTCCACGCCCTGGGACCTCGGACACTACATGAGCGATGAGCAGTGTAGGACAAGTTAGACAACCAACTTGAAGCTTGGTGTGCTCGAGGGCAAGGCTTCCCTCCGTTTACTACGACCACCGTGACAGCACTAAGTTCTTATCCTGGACACTGGCAGGTACTAGTGTCTCCGTTGATCGAGCATTGCTGCACAAGGATTTCGACCGCCTTGCCAAGTCAGTCTCTCGTTCACATGCGTGACCGCGAGTGCGAGATAGATGGGCCGCCCCGCTATGACCGCACAGCTGACCGTCAGAGGGTTGTGTATCAGGTACTTTCTGCCTACACGGCCCGCCGCTCTCGCTCACTCTATGTGCGCGCCCGTCATGCTTGTAGCGAACTCCACCATACTGGTAGGCTCCAACTCCCCGGACCTCCTCAGTCTTTGCGCCTCGTTGTTGAGCATACCCAGCTCGGACTAGCTTGCAACTTGTTCAACGGAGCGCCAGGAGCTGAGAAAAAGAATTTCGGGGTATCCGGAGTCAGAGGTTCGTGTTACACACAATGTACCTTATTCTTCTTGACAATAGGCTCCGAGTCTCGCTAACTTTGAATACCATACACACCTTGAGGTCGTGACGCACCGCCGACTCGGAGCTCGAATGCTTGCCGAACGGATGGAGAACAAAACGATCCATGGGTGACGTAGCGAGCCGTTTGATTGGTTCTGGAGTGGCACGATTCTCGAAGCGGCGGCCCATCATGCGACTTCGGATCGGACGTTGTGCCAGGGTAAAATTGACGCAAACCAAATAAGGAATAATTGCATTACACCTTCGCCCATACTAGTAGTATGTCTGACGGTTTCTTTTGCCCGTTTACATTTACATAAATCAAACCTTGAAACTGGCAAATTCCGTTGATCGGCATTGCGAACTCATGAACGACAACGACTTGATCCGATACGGTAGCACTCAACTAACAATAGCATTATGAGCGTTGCGACTGAACTTTGTTGATACTTAAATACAACTTGAAGGACAATGATAACAATGTCGACACGGTGTGTCCGCTTGACAACTTGAATGGCAGCTACCGTGCTGATTCTATGTACTTCATAGTACTACTATGTACTAGTTCGCCGCGCAAAGGTTCGGATAAGCGTTAATGCGATGGGCCGGCGCAGGGGCTGCGGACATGATAGCTGCCAAGCGAGTGACTTATAATATTAATGTTACGTTGCTCAATTGCCGACGACCCGGCGCACTGGCAGTGACGGGCGGAACTTCTTCGGACGAAATTGTCCGACTCGTTGGTTCGATGAAGAGTGCCACGCCCCCCAAGTTGGCGAGCAGCTGCCTGCAGATTTAAAACACACACGTTCTTACGTGGACATGGTGTGTGCCTTCGCTTGCCATGAACCGGGGACCACACTTGCATGACTCGGACTCCTTATGCGACTCGGTTCGTTCAACTTGTATCTCCTCATTGAAGGCCCGCATCAGCTGGCAGCCCAGAGTTCGTCGGAGAGATATCAAACTGGTAAAAAATCGGTGGAACCGGATCATTATGACTTGCTGTCAAGTCAGATCAATCACCGTGGGTCACGTCGTAACAGGCTTCAAGTTGCTAAGCACCACAGGTGGACTTTGAGGGGATTCTTTTGAAAAAGTTTAACAACCTTGAAGAATAGTAGACCAGGAACGACGTACGTAGTAGGTAATATGTAATGCTGCATTCAAGTTCATCCGAGCTTGGCGTGACGTCATTGATATAACCTGCCAGGCAGCCCTGCGGCCCTGAACGGCTGTTGAACACCGAGCCGCTTCGAGTTCACCCTTTTCCCCTTCGAATTATTGGTTGTCAATGACAACTTGTCATCGAGTTACGTTTGTACATACAGTGTGTATTCTTTTTTTTTGCAACCTGTGGGAGCGTCGATCAGATTGGCTAGTACCGCCGATCCACGCAACTGGTGTTCAGCTTGATTTCGGATTCACCGGCCAGTAGCCACATGCTTGCCTGGCGGAGCCTCTGTCCAAAGCAGGGTGTTTTGGCTCCTAGAGGTGAACGATAAGCTCAAGTACCATCGACGAAAAGTGATACCCGAGAATCTGGATCGTCCATAATTTAGTCGTTTGTGAATTACCCAAGATCATGCCCGTTCGCATTGCTGGAAGGTGCGCTGACGGTGTTGTTCACAAGAAAAGTGAGTCGTGACTCAGTCACTGAATGAGGATCAGACATGCCACAAAAAGTGGTAGAAGTTTGCCACAGCACAGCGAACCAACAAACTCTTGCCAATCGTTGTAACGGGCCTGGGCCAACACGCGCAGTCACTGGCACCAAATAGGTCGAAAGTAGTCCAGTGGTCGAGTGCACAGATTCCATGCTAACAGTGTCATGACAGTGCATCTTGAAAGTTGGAGTAGAGGACACTTATCAGGCGCAGATCTGAGCGAATAGATCAGGTGAGCGACGAAATAACTGTGAACGCTGCGTGTACATAATTCAACAAGTTGGAGAGAAGTCGTCACGGGTACTTAAAATCAAGGCTACGTGCGTTAGGGACTAGGTTAGCCAGTTGCCTCTTGCCGTTGTGCCTCTCAAAAAAAAAAAAATCAAGGCTATGCTCTTTTGGATTACATAATTTATATGAGAGATGTACTATGTACTTACTTACCAGCAAGTACGATTTGGTGTCCTTGAATTATCTCAACTTACCATGTGGAGAGAGGCTCTTCCAACGTCCTGCCAGTGCCATGCCAATCCGCGAGACCGCGTTTTGTAATTTGCAAGTGTTATCTCCACTCGTCCTTGAAAAATCCAAAACACCAGATTCGGAACCGAAAAGTCTATCACCTTATCGGTGACCGGTCCTCGTGGTCCTGCTCGTTTTGGTCACCGATTCCGCACTCGAGGCGAACAAGAACTGCCTATTGGCGAGCGGGTTAACCTTTCGTGGTGTTTCGAGCTTTCTATCGATACGCGCCGATCACCTGTTGGCGGAATCTTGCCATTCCAGGTGACGATGACATGATGTTGTGCCAGTGTGTCGCAACTGTCATGAAACCTCTCACGATCTTTTGACCGTTCCTGTTGCGTTCGATGAAGACTATCAGTGACTGTAAGCGCGTGCACCAAACTAAGACCAGTTTCCCCACCTCATCCGGTCCTTCATGTTCCCCACAGACCGTGAAAACGATGTGAAGAATAAGCCTCAAGGAGAATCTACCTCTGCTGAAAGGTAAACACGAGGTCATATCAGCCAATTGAATATGACTCGCAGCGAAGCGGCTTTCCAGTCAGATCTGTCCAACTACTTCATGCGCATAATGCTATCTACATTTTCATCGTCTATGTACATATTCCGAACCCGCCAGTAAATTGATCAAATCTCAGTAACTAAGTTGGTGGGTTTTCTTCCATTCATTCGTAAATCTCCAACCACTGGCACTGGCCAAAAACCTTGCGAGATCCTCGGTCACTGACCCTGAGAGGTCACTTTAACTGATACCGAGTCTAGATTCTCCGAGTCCTTTTGGCCGGCAAGCAAGGTGGCCTGGACAAATCTCGACGCGGCGATCCGCCGCGGCGTTCAAACTTGTCTCTACTGACGGTAAAAATTGGTCAAAACTGATCGGCGGCTTGAACGGACGTAAAGTAACGTCGGCCCGAATCCGCTATGGAGAAGTTGGCGACCAGACCACTGGGTCACCGCGTATGTAGAGCCGTGAATTCATCAACCCAGAACGGGTTAAGGCTCTTCTCCAGGTATATAAAGAGGCAGCGAAAGCCAGAAGACCTACCAAGCTGCTCAGCTACATCACTCGTTCACTCTCTCTAGCATCACTCCATCGTCTGTCTTTCAAATCGACATGTTCGCCCGCATCTTTGCTCTCCTTCCCCTCGTTGCCCTCGTCGTTGCCGACTCTCAGTGCAACACCGGCTCCCCCAACTGCTGCAACAAGGTTGGCAGCGTACGTGTCTCGTCCTAACTCTGCGTCGAAGTCGAACTTAACCCACGATATTTTCTAGTACAACACGCCAGCGATCCAGGACGAGATTCACTCGCAGGGCATTGGTGCCTTGGTCGGAAGTGTCGTCGCCGAGGTTGAGGCTGTTATTGGATTGGGCTGCACCGGCATCGCAGGAGTTGGTGCCAGCTGCAAGCAGCAGCCTGTTTGCTGCGAAAACAACCACTTCGTGAGTGTTCAAATTTTGAGATTCTGGCGAGACAATTCATCTGAATGGAATGGTTAGGGTGGTCTTGTTGCCGTTGGCTGCTCTCCCGTCAACGTTCTCTAAGCATACAAAACTTATATTAGCGATAGATTAGTTCAGTGGTGATGTTTTGTTTGGGATCGGGTCGTGTCTTGGCTTAATGGACTTTGCATTGGATTTTCTATGTTTGATTTGAGCATCCGACGCAAACGCAAGTGACGAACATAATGCAGTTTGTTGGTCAGTATTCTGTTAACGAACGGCAGGAATGTTCAGGATCTATCATGCAGAGCATTAATGTAAGTAATCAACGCTGGGAATGAATTCAGATTTAAGATGAAACATTCACTGTGGATAGTAAACTCGTACGTTATGTTGTCCCGAACTTCAGGGTTCAGCATACAGACTAAATCCACAATTGAAACAAAATGCCGCTGACATTGACGGGTGGTGTGATTTTATTCAGGGTGGATCTTCAAGTATACATTGTTGATCGACGACAGAATCATTTACCTTGCTCCTATTACGACAGCCGTTGTGATCAATCAAGACTTTCGGCAGTCTATGTTAGTCAATCAATTAGTCTCCACTTGAACTCTGCATTCCGCTTCCAAGAAGCTGTAACGCGCGCTCGGCTCACTCCTGAGAGGTAAATTTATGTAAGTTGGAGGCTGGGTGACCGGGGCTGCAGCTGCAGTCACATCTTTTTCTGAGAGGCCAGGGCCACGTACGTTGTGCTCCACGCCATAGTTAACGGGATGCAAGAAGAGTGGGTTCGAGAGAGCAGGGAACATGTCCGTTGCACCGATGGCGGCCGGCCTGCCCTTCTAGGGTCGCTTAGTTGACCTAACAATCGCCTGCCAGTGGGGAGAGTTGGCGGAAGGAGGTGAGCAGGAAGGTATTACTAGCATGCAACTTCCGCGGGAGATGGTGGGTTGGGAGCAAGAAGATTCCTTTTCAGCAAGAACCGTCGTAAATGACCTGTTTGCAGACCTTCAGCAACGATTTCCCTGAGGTGAGGACACTATCACGATGGTTTCGCAGAGCCTCCGGAGCCGTGGAGAGAGAAGGGCTATATCATCTTCTTGAGATTGTAGGGCGACATCCTCGCAGAACACCCGATAAATTGTAGCCAAGGTTTGTAGACTGTAGACTGTCGCGAGCATGTTCCGCAAATCCGAACAGAAGAGAATAAACGGCAGTGTATGCCATCAGCGATGGTCAACTCAGGCTATCTTGCGCTTAGCAGAAGACGAGGTACATGAACCTTGTACATAGCCGCTGTGATCATGACCGTATCGGGACAACGAGTTGCGATTCACAAGCCGGGTTAGGAAACAATTTCTCGCGCCTGGTCGTTCCCGAACCATCCCGCGGTGGCACCCAATCTTTCTCCAACTTGAAGAAAAACGGAATTGCTCGGTGCAGTTAGACCTTCGTCAACGCCGGTGATAGTATTCGCCACGAAAGGAGGCTTCTGCGATCCAACTGAGCTCACAAAGCTAGCATGGTTTTGAAATTGCAAAGAAAGTGAACTGCGCCAACCCAGCCCAGTTGCTGGCAGTCATCATCATCTGAAGACCCCTCGGACATGGACGTTCATGGGGACCATCTGATCCAGTATCACTGGCTCAGTGCTTTCTTGCAAGGATAAATGAAGAATGCTTCTCCCCGACTGGTCTGAAGCCCACCGGATGCGATCAACTTGACACGGCGGGCAAGAAGAAGTCCCAGCAGACAAAAGCATTTGCTGCGGAACTGCAGAGTCTTTTGACGCTGTTCAAACCCCGGATGGCCGGGGCATTGACATAACTGACGCAAGGTAAAAGCAAAACTATGTTCATGGCTCACTGGCACGGCCTTCCGACCAGAATCAGGCACATGGTGAAACGACATTGTCCCATCGTGAAGCCATGGACCTCATCGAGTCTCCAGTTCGTTTTAGTTCTTTTTTGGCGACATATGAGTGTAAGATTCCGCTTCCAGATCACTTTGTTACATGCTCATCAGCCCGTCAAAGGTCTGATCGATTTAGGAGAGCGATCGGCCAACCATTCACAGAGTCGATGAGGTGGCAACCCTTTCAACTGCTTCAGAATACATTCATAAGGCTGCCTATTTCTCGGCGTGAGACCTTGACCCGTTGGTGATGGCGTCCACTGCTCTCAAGAACCTCTTTTCCATCTGTTGTCGAATTGGATCATGTCGTTTTATTGATTCTATCAACATCATGTTCGGATGTTTGATTAAAAGCGTGCGGAGAAGTGGATCACCTTCATCGGTTGACCACGGCGTTTGAAGATCGTGGTATAGTCCCTTTCCTTGATTTCCACATACTGTATTTTCTAAACCGTGCTAGTATTTATTTAGTCCTCCAATGGGTATCATTCTATCATGATATCATTCGATGATGTCGAACGAATAAAAGGACTTGTTTGTGGCGCTCCCTGCATCCTCAATACAACGATGAACTTCCCCTTGATTGCTGTCCATGATCGTCGGTGTGATTCCGCCCACGACCCCATTCCTTTGATGCGACGTTTGACAACCTTGCTGCAATTTCTTACGACGCAATCCTGCCGAAGTGATTTCCCTATACTATGACACACCCGTCAACCGGTCAGTTGGTCGAGTCTCATTCTTCCGGCCTCGTGTATCTGTATCTACTTGTGAGGGGAGAGAGGGAGAGAGGAAGAGCGGATCACCTTCACTTCTCTGACGTCCGTGAGCATCAGTAAGTTACTTATTCGCTTGCTTCTTTGCTCTTTCCCACCTCGTTATCCTCGACTCTGCTCATCATCACCTGTGCTGGGAACACATGGATGAACATGACAGAACAGAGCGCTGTTGCCAATTGGAATCTGTCTGCATACCTCGAGAGGGTTCTGTGCCGTGGGGTAAGTCAGAATACATGTTTCAGGTCGCTAGTAATGCTGACAAGAAGCCCTCTTTCCATTCGGCTTCCTACATCGGTGCGTGACCGCTGCTTGTCTCGGAGAGTGACACAACTCGACTAAATTTCAATTCCGAAGCTTGGAAGGTGCCAACCGTCGAGCGGATGTCACAACTGCAACTGCATTCCGTGAAAGAACGTTGATTCCCAGCTGGTCTAGTGTCCAACGATGGCCTCACAGGAAAAGCGAAAATCATGACCAGACAGGTAGAGTGGGCAAGAGAGGTGGCCGTGTGCAAACGGACGTCTGCGCCTGATCGCAGAGGTGAAGGAGCGACGCTTACATGCTTTCTCACCTTTTCAAGTTGATCGTCAGTGAAAACTTCAGTCCAGATCCTTATATTATAAGGTCAGGTCAGTGATTGAGGGCAGGAGCCAAAGTCGGAAAACACAACAAAAATACAATAACAATAATTGTGACCTATGTATCGTTCCTTGACTTGGGAATGATACTCGGGAGCAGTACGCTAAGTGTATGATAGAATGTGTCGAGGATGATAGCCCGACGAGCACACAAGTGTCAGAGTGAGCTCGCATACCAAGCACTGGCAGGGTCACCAGCCACGATTCGAAGCCTTGGAAGGGAGGGGGCCGAATTCCATCTGGTCCACGGCC
>JBBPOM010000194.1:0-38485 GCA_038091455.1 Leccinum uliginosum
ATCTTTGCAATGCCTTATATCCTGCGGCGGTTCGACTACCACAAAACGTACAACGTGTGCATGTCCGTCTGGCCGGTTGCGTTCGGTCTGCTACCGTGCCTCAACGCCGTCGCCCGAATGGATACGCACATGTATCATGGGTCGAAATCCGCTTCCCCCTTGATCTGGACGGGCCTCCTCTCACTCCTCGCGCTGTCCAAGGTCGGCGCGATCCCGCATAACATGAGCATGCTCCTCATTAAGCGGCATGCACCCACCCCGGGTGCGCTCGGCCGGAGTAACGGGCTCGTGCAGTTTGCGATGTGCCTCGGACGCACCATGGGGCCCGTCATGATCAGCTCGCTGTTCACGGGCCTGAATGGGGCGAGGTGGGCTAGGCGCTGGGGGGTGGGGTGGGTCTGGGCGCTGGTGATGGTCTGTGTGAGTGTTGCTGGGGCGAGGGTGACGAGGGGTCTACGGTGAGTCATTAGTGGACGCGTTGGTTGGTGTGGCCATGCGCCTCCATTTCTGGAGAGAGTTGTGAATTTCGAAGACGAACTTTTGCGTGCTTGGAGGGACATCGGGAATGGAAGAAGTTTGTGGCGCGTGGGGGAGGTACATTGCGAGTCATAGATCGTCTTGGTACTAGCTTGATCGCTCAGGGACAAGTCTCCTGTGTTGGACTTGGAAAAGAAAGAGAATAAAACCTTTGGAGAAGGCGTCATGCGTCTGACCGCCTCCGCGGGTCGCTCACACAGAGTCTCTCTCGGTCTTGCAATGGTGCAATGGCATAGACAGCATCGGACAATATGCAGAAAAGCAGTTATTTCTACGACGGTTAAAGGAAAGGCTGGGAAAGGCTGAAGAGAATAAGTTGACTCCGGGGGATTGTAGTTACTAGGTGTTTCTGTAAATTGCTTATTGGTATAGCGAATCGCAATAAGAACTTGCTGCATGCTTGAGATAAGTCACAAGGCGTGGAGTCACGTGTGATCGTGTTACGCGACTCGCCTTGTTTCTCTCAGCCCCTGTGCTGCCAACGCCATTCATGCCTCCTGGAACGCCCTACCACTCGTTTGCACTTCCATATCCAATCCGCGTCGATGATTTTACAGACACCCTCGACGACCTGCCTCCTCCTTACAACAGACCACCGATTCATCTCTTGACTCACGCACACTCCGACCACCTCGCCGGCCTAGCCTCAAAGTCGTTTGGGTACCGCGTAATATGTTCACAAGATACGAAGGAAATTTTGCTACGTTATGAGTCGTACGCAGAGCGCTCGTTATACGACCATCAGTACCGTGCAGAGAGAATAAAGACGTTTGGTCATCTCAAGGTCGACCCGTACGTGACCCCCAACGGCGAGAAGTTCACCGCCCACTCCAAGGACCTGTTGGTATGAAGTATGCTCTTTCCCGCTGCACAATACCAACGCGTTCAACAGCTTGCGGTACCACTCAACACTCCTACACAAGTCGACATTTCCAACACTGAGAAAGTGTCGATCACTCTCCTCGATGCAAATCATTGCCCTGGTTCCGTCATGTGCCTATTCTTCTCCTTTCTCTCTTGTTTCTACATTGAATACACCGCTTTTGAGCAGGTTCCTCATCGAAGGTCCCCGGGGTACCGTTCTTCACACCGGCGATTTCAGGGCAGAACCATGGTTCATCTCCTCAATCCAACGGAATCATTTCCTCAAACCGTATCTCACAAGCTCTTCCGAGGATTTGCGAATTCTTGTTGCCCGCAGGGAGGGTACACATGCAGAAGCAACGGGTCTCGTGAAGACGCTCGAGGCTATCTACCTAGATACCGCCTGCTTACTCTCGCCCCTCGTCGTGCCTAGCAAGGTATACATATCTTTCTACCCGTTTCATGTCCTGACTGATGACTCCGGTCCACCGGTTTGTAGGAATGCGCTGTCAAGGGCCTCGTAGAGCTCATGGCACGGTTCCCGTCAGATACACACTTTTTCATTAACGCTTGGACTCGTGGATACGAGGACATTCTCAAGGCCATTGCACACGCATTCCATTGCAAGGTATTCTATTTCACATCTACATTGCGTCACCTTCTGAAAGCGTCCGTGTATGCGTTCTATGTGTTGTTCTACCCGACTCTTTTGTTCACATCGCCTGCATATATGCACTGCTTACCTATTTTCCGATGTAGATTCACTTGGACCGGTATAAACATTCAGTTTATTCCAATCTCTCCGATCCTTTTTTGCGCGCCCTTGGTACGCGCGACGCTGCGGCCACTAGGTTCCACGCGTGTGAGCGGTTTGATCGTTGCTCTTTCGTGGATGTCCCTCCCTACGACTATGAAAACACCGACTCTGCAGCGCCACCTAGTAGAGAGGGAAAGAACGTGGTCTATGTGAATGCCGTTAACATGAGCTCTGCTCGCTGGGAGGACTACCAAGCCAGCGTCAGACGAAGATTTTCGAGACGCGAAAACGTTAACACGTTGGTAAGTTATAGTCGAAAATGGCTGCGTTTCTTTCATTTTCGTTAGTCGTATGGTCTAATTTCGTCTCATTTGAAGCTCGTCCCCTTGTCCCGCCACTCTCCCCTGACCGAGCTCATGAATTTCGTGACGCTTTTTCGTCCGCTTCGCGTTGTACCGAACACACTAGATCCTTCGCTCGATGGTCTCGACTGGGGTGCCATGTCCAAAATGTTCTCGGATTGTCTGTCCCCAGCATTCACACCTGGCCGCCTCGATTCTGTCATGGCCCCTCCTTGCCCTCTCACATGCCACTCTAGTATGGTCAATCTTCCAGGACCATCTACGAAGTGGGGCACAACAACGATTTCTACCACGGACGAGGAACGAAATGTGGATACAGCATATTCGAACTTGATCGGCCCTAGCGATGCCGCCAACCAGTGGGGCGATAAGGGTGGAAGAACAGGAAAGATGGGTGTCTTGATGGCGTGGATTGGTCCTGGGAGAAGGAACGGGCTTGAAAAAGCTTTTCGACGTTTCGAGGACGACGAAGACGAAGACGAAGGCACCGTTCTAGGAGAGAAGATGCCTAATAGACATGCACGGAGGGACTCTTGTGGCTCTACGGACGCCGGAGGGTCAGACGACCATGCAAGAACTGCCTGGACCTTTTTTGGCGTTGGGGAACCTGATAGCGCGCACAAAATGTGGTCGTCACCTTCGGCTATGTCTCAGTCTCAGGACAGAGACGACCCAGTAGGTACTCTCCCTACGCCAACGTCTTCCCCTCTTCCTGTAACGCGACGATTGGGGGAGAGTGGTAAAGGGAAGGAACATGTGTTTGAGTCCATCTCACAGAGCATTCCACCGCTGGCGATGCCAGTAAAAAAATCTCTCGGACCAGCCGCGACGGAGATTGACTTCAGTCCTAACCCTGTTCGATTGGCATCGTTTGCGTCAGCGTGCACGTCGCCTTTTGTTTCCTTTAACGACGTTCGGATTACTGGGCAACCTCTGGAGGAGCAGACGAACGAGGCGATCGGATCGGGTTCACAACCATTTGAGGTCATCGATAACGTCGTCGTCTCAGATTCAGCACAGGACACGACATCATCTCACCATCTGGTGGGTCATCAGAGCCAGGGAAAACAGATGGCACGGTTGCATTCGAGGGTCCTGAGCAACATTGACACAAAAGTGGACGTGGAAAACGTCAATGAAGCTTTACCGTTCAAGCGCCGCAGAATCGAACGAGAAGAGTCAGAGCTAACCGAGGCTTGCGAACCACTTCCTAAACTTTTTACTGGCCTCGCTCACACACCCACTGAAATGACCGTGAGCAGGGACGCTAGCAGGGCGTCCCTGGTACCAACATCTTCGGCTCTCGAAGTAGAGGAGGTTTCGGGAGCGTTGCTACGAAGCTCGCCAGCGCTGAGTGTGACGAGGACAGCTACCATTCCATTTCCAGTCAAGAAGCGTATGGAGGACAGGGTAACCGACGCGGGCAAGAGGACCACGCTCTCCGGGCATGGTGGCGGTGTGCATTTTCGAGCAGAGATAAAGCCATCGTTGCAGTCTTGCTCGACCACGGCAATCGGGGATGCCCCTATGTGTGTGGTCGAGCCTATTGTGTCGACCATGGTCAGGGCCAACACGCTCTGTACCTCTACCCCTGCGAGCAACGGACCTGTAAGCCCACGGACAGCTGCACGGCGCGCTGAGCGTGCCGAGAAGAGGCGGATCACGGAGAGGTTGAGGCGGGCACGACCGGACCTCGCCGTACGCGCGCAACATGAAGTATCGAGGCGAAGTCTGGGGAAAGGGCAGGAGCGGTTGGCGGCGTCGGCGTCCTTGAGCGTTACCGCTGCAGCTATTGACGTAGAGAGAGTAGCGGGTGCGATGGGCGAAGATGTCGAGATGGATTGGGAAAAGAGCCGGCTGTTGGCCGAGAGGGTGAGGGAGGTGGTAAAGAGAGGCGGACGAGTGAGCGAGGTGTTACCGCGTTTGAGGTGTTTGGAAGGGTGGTATGGTGGTCGATAGCGGGGGTGTGGTGGTGGTCGGGGGATATCGATACTAAGGCTTACCAGTGAGGGACGCAACGTTCGTCGGCTTGTGCAATTGTGGATAGCAGATGCACGTTCTGCTCGCGGTCGCATGGACATCGAGTCTGAGCTCAACTTGTTCGTCAGTGCTCTGGGCAGGGGCTACCGCTACCCCGACCACCGCCCTTCCAGGGCCGTGTAGGTAACCTCCGATCATTCGGTGTTTGAGCTGGGCGAGGAGACCTTCAAGACTCTGGACGGTGGTAAATCGTGTGCGGTATCATTTTTACATAAATCGATGCTTGGGATGATTTCAAACGCAAGGCATCGACTCGGACGATATCTATGAACAGTTACTGCGCCAAATTCGATGGACCTGCACACGAGTTTACATGCTCTTTGATCACGATATACATGACTTACGCTTTCAACGAGTCGCATCTTTCAAGGTTAGTTCGACTTCATGAGGTTGTATGCATCTAGGACCTGTATTTGTTTCTCTGGCTGAATTCTTCTTTCCTCACAAGGTACAATTCCGTAGTCTGAGATGACTCCCTCAATATAGTGGACAACTTCCAATCTGTCGAACGGGTAGCTACATCATGGGTCGGAGATTGGTTAGTGCTGCTTACCGTTCGAGAACGATCCTCGGGTCCCTTTCTTGCTAGAGTATTCGAGAATTCCGACTAAAGAGAGAGCGACGAGAATGGTCATTGTATAAAAATATTAGAGTCCCAAAGTGGACGACACAACTGGAGTTAATCGCGGGTACTCACGGACTACTGACTACTGGAGCTCAAGGCTTATACTGGGAGCATTTCTGACGTAAAATAGAGCGTACTACTGAAGTTCAGATTCAGTCAGTAGTCGAACACATGAGACTTCGGACGCACAGAGCGACGCAGGCCGAGCACACACTGTTATTTCGTTCAGCATACTCGACGGTGGGATACTCACAAATCCCCGCTTCTTGGAGCTGCCTTTATATTCGCCTCAACTGCTGGAGGGGAAAGTTGGCATTTTGAACTTATGTTTTGCCCGTCAAGTGGACGATCCCAGTCGTATTTTCAAACACGTGCGTGTAACAAACCAGATATGAGACGATCTCGAGGAGGATATACAGCAAGAAGACGAATGCATATGCCAGATGAATCGGTGTAGCAAGTCGTTGCAAAAATACACGGTCAAGACACTTACTTGGATACCCATACGATCCGGCTTTCTTAGCATTTCGAAGCGGTCAAGGCGACCCAAGTTATCCTGTAAAAATGCGAACCGCTAACGCATGGCAATTGTGCTCTGAAGGTGTCAACGAGTTCTTCTTTACCTAAAAGGCATATAGAAATAAATGCTTGAGTACATTCGATGACTCGGAGTGTACTTATCGGAAAAGGACTAACGTAACGATTGTGAATTGATTGTGAACCATAAAAGAAAGTTCCCACGGTGCAGCGCCTGGCATAAGTTCGGCAAGTCTCACTGCGGACCCTATATACGTCGTTGAGTGAGTTGTTGGAGAGAATTGGTTCGGTCGACGTGCAGTAGTCGTGCCTTGTTGGCTCTGGATTTTGCGATGATGAATTTCGTTACATACATTTACAGATATCTCTCTCTCTGGCTTGGCCTATTATGTCCCGCCATTGGATCCGTAGACGCTCAAGTGGCCCGGGTTCCTTTGTTGTATTCATGTTTTTCTTTTGTTCTTTGCCACTTCGTCTCCTCACTGCCTGCTCGTTTTGTTCTCTTTTCTCGCTGACATTCAAGGTGCTATGTAACAAAACTGTTGCGCCGCTGGATCTTGGCTTGCACTCACTTTCCGCCAACTCTACTGTATTATCACTCAATCACTCACCTCCCAAAACTGCAATCACAGGGTGGGCGCGAATAACCCTGACTCATTGCTTGGCAACCGATGCATTGGGTGCTGCACACAACGTATCATTTATGTGTTTAGAACGATTCTCATTCCATTCGGTTCAAGCTTTCCAGATTTCACTGTCTGCGATGTCCTCGAAGACAACGATCGTGTTGCAGAGGCGATCAAACGCTTCCAAGAGATGATCGATGAAGAATGAGCTACCAAAGGAGTCGAGCGCTTTTGATGAAAAAGCGCAGTGAAAACTCGGTGAGCAATCACGTTGGCGATATGCACTTCGGATATCAGGTTTGTCCACGGTCCCTTGCATTCGAAACAGAAGGACTGCGATGAGGATTTCTCCAATCATTCAGCGTGCAACACTCGGGCACCACGCAACGAAGGTACAATCACACACAATTACAGGTTTTCACAAACGAAGTACACCATTACCGTGACATGGACAACAAAGGAAGCTTCGTTGTACTTTGTATACGATCACTCCATTGCTGGCGTTCGTCTCCATGCATTAGACTGGAGCAAGTTGCTCCGCGACAATTGCAGAGGCACGAGTGGCCCAGTCGTAATGCTTGGCCCACTGCGACAAGCAGCTTGTCAAACAAGTGAAGGTGAAATAGGAGGAGAATTTACCCCGATGTAGTCCTCCTGGATGGGCTCCTCCAAGGCTTGCTCGTGCACAATGTCAGCGGCAGGTTCAACCCAGAAACCAACTTCCCAGTTCTAAGAAGGTGTTATCCAGGTTAAGTTCCACTCTTAACAAGCTTACCATTGCAAAGGGATTAACGGGGTTTGTTCGATATATATGTGACAAGAGATGGATAGGGAGGATATGTTGGATGTGTCATGACACAGAGCCCCATATTTATGCCTCTCAGCAAAGCAAACAAACCACTACACCTGGTTCAAAGCGCTCGCGATAACGTATTCCTCCCGCCCCAGTCAGGTGTACTCAATAGGGATGGTTGTTGCATGCTTCAAGGCATCGCCATCAGCCTGAATTACGTCTTTTGACACCACCGCATCAGATTTTCTAAGAAATGGAACAAAAGAAATTCATTCGGTTCCGAACAGTTCGGTTAAAAACCAGGCAATTTAAACTTACGGCTTTCACTATTTGATCGTATCGGTGTCACCAAGCCTGCCGCGGTGAGCGAGGTCGGATAAGTTCCGATTTGATCAACTTTAAAGAATCGAATAGCTTGCTGATTCTTGTCTTCCTGCCTAAGGGTCTGCCTACGGAAGACTAGCTAATTCCGGATCAGTGTCTCAGAGCAAGATCCGTCCCAATACGCGCCTCCTCCCAAATTTACAGCGATTCTGGTTGCCCGCACCTTTTAGTGGCATTGGGTTGACTGAGAACGCGCAATGACGACGAGACATGCACCGGTTCTCGGTGTGACCAGCATAGTGATGTCAAAAGTATGTGACTGGTATGCTGGCAAGACAATGACTCAAGGGACATGCGACGATGATGCGAGGAACAGGTGGATGCCCTCGGAGTGAAAGTAGAAGTCGCTCACAACTTTGGAGCTTTAAGTAACTTTGTATCCATACCGTAGAGGTCAGCTGGCCGGGGGCCCATCGGTTCAGGCTGGCAACAGGGATGATGCATGACGGCTTGTTCAGACACGTAAGTGTAAGGAGGAAAGCTTTCGTGTAATTCTGGAACCGTGTCTGTATTCACTCCTTGAGCTTTGGAAGGGAGGTGAAGGGAGCAAGCTGACTTGGAGAAGCGGAGTTACTTGTTTCTTACTAAATGACATAGATACAACTTTCTCATTGGAAACAGGAACACGAAACGTATCGACCAGTGGAAAAGGCGTCCAGTAACCCAATGAGCTACGGCGTCGTTCTGGATTCATTCCTCCGAAGCTTGATCATTGACGATCCTGGAAGCACCCGTGTACCAATTAAGCTTTTTCCCCCACTACCGAATACAGGCACCGTCAACAAAGCGAATACAACACTATAGGATGCCACGTACTCGAATGTTTTCACTATCTGACATTGTGACAGTGGAGGCTTTGTCGCCCAAAGCTTGCTCGCGCAGAATGTCTGCGGCCGCGTCACACAAGGTTATCGGAGTATCCTGCCAGAAGTGTTATGATTGAGGTGAGCTCCAATCTCAAGAAGCTTACCATTGCAAAGAGATAAAGTAACGCCGTGGGTTTGTTCGATGTGAATGTGACAAGGAATAGATGGCGATCCCGTTGGAGGAACTGTTGGATGTGCCATGACACAGGGCCCCGTATTTATGTCCCAGTAACAGCGCTCGTGATGACATACTGTATTCCTCCCGTCCCACGAAGCAGCTGCCGCATTGGTCATGTGTCTTCAATATTAATGGGGATGGTTCAATGTTGCATGCCTCACGGCATCGCCCTGAGCCTGAATCCCGTCTTTTGATACCGGTTCTAGTAAGAAACGGAACTTGAACAAAAGGAAAGCTCAATTCGATCTGAACATGCGGATAATAAAGTTTGCTTGACCTGCCATCGTTCTGGGATTTTCGGTCCACAGTTCGGTTGAAAAACAGGGACCCCATTGAGTAAACAAAATGATCTGGCAGCTGGTCAGAAATCCACCCAATGCCGTGAACCAGATGCTGACGTCGATGTGACAGAGCATCGCTTTGTCGACCTAAATCGGATTCATCAAGATGGATCCCGGAATGCAGGGGCGTCACACTACGCTAGCCACCTGCTTGATTCGCGGCGCACCAGAGATATACCACCAACCTGCAATGACTTGAATGCCCAATTTTCGGGGTGTGGACTGTCACGGTCAAGTAGCAGATCGGCGGCATAATGTGAAAGCGGAGATCAGTGATGCATGACGGGAGAAAATTCGGCCAACGGTTTTGCACTTAGTCGGAAGCGACACAGACGGTAAGCCTAGGTACTCCGACTCGGAATGCGGCCGGGCGCAAGGTGTCCGTAAAAACTCCTTGGCAATAGAACCTGTCAGGGAAGCGAAAACAATTCCTACGCGATTGGGCCTAGATGCAGTCGACATACCTCGTGAACTGAGTTGAAACAAAGAGATCAAACGCTTCGGAATGACTCGACCGTAAATCTGTAAGTGCTTGCTGAGTGACGAGATGTGACGACTGCCAGCCATATCATATCATGACCTGGGGCATGCAATTCGTGGGCCGCTCTGCTGTTACTTGACCCAACCGCTGGGGGTTTGCTCAGGGGCTAGTCTGAGGCCTACAAAAGAGGAATACTGGTAAGTACAGTCAACTATCTTCTCCGTCATACAATCACAGATCACGACTGGTCATGTGAGACGTCAACTTGCAGCAACGTATCATACATACGCGGTCTCGCTTTCGAACTCAACTCAGATCAGCATCGAGACACTAACTCGTAGTAGTACACAGTTAGACCGGGTCCCGATCAACGGCGCATCAATTATACGTTATTCGGTCTGCGTTTGGTTAGGCTTTTTCAACTCATTCGCTTTGAGATCGCTTACAATGCTACAATGTGTCAGGAATTAGCCAACATCATTTTGCACCATGGAAGTCTGGGGGAGGTACTTCACTGAGGTGATATGATCCGAGCGAGAACCAGAATAACAAGGTGTGAACGGGCCAAAGTTAGTAAGCTACTGCCAGCGCCATTTTCTTCATAACATGAGAGCCTATTGGGGCTTAGCACGTATGCGCGAGGGATGTGTGTGTAGTTCAATGGAGGCATAAGTAAGATAATGGCGAGCAGGGTGCAGACTTGACCTGACTTCATGTGTTAAGTATTTATTACGATACTCGCTCAGGGACGGAGCCAACGCACCCGACTGCGCGCTTGGGGAGGCATCCTGAGGCTTATTAGTTGGTCTCGCGTCCTTGATCGATGGGCGTCACGGAATGGAACGACCTCGAAGTTCGCCAACTGTATCCGGCGAGGATTCCAAGACTCGAAAAATGTTTGATGATTGGTTTTATCAATTAGTATAATCCGAGTATCCTTGCCAGCTGACAAGGCCAAGGCGGCGCAAACCTCGTCCTTTCGCACAAATAGAGGCCGCTGCGCAACGTATCACAGCGGACGATGAGAGGCATATTTTCTGCCACGACTCGGACAGTCGTAGACTTGTGAAAGATATGAGGAAGAATGGATCTGAAAGGAGTAATTCTGGGCTGTCACGGTCTGTGCGAGGGTTGATCCAAGTGAGGGGGCGCTGAGTGGTTAGTGGGGGAAGGAATGATTCTCGGATGACGAACATGAAGTCAAGTTGTATCAAGTTAGGGTTCCCACGGTGCGGCGACCTCTCTCGGCAAGTCTAATTTCACGCCGGGTTGTTATAAACTTCCACACAAGGACTCGGAATTGGGTCAGGAAAATGACGAGGCCCCTTGGCTATTGCGTGCGGTGCATCTACTTGCAGACATTCTTAGGTCTTCACTGGCCCAACTTATGGTACATGAGGCTCGCAGTAGGGATTCCGGAAAGTCGACGGTCTCATGTGCGCTGCGTTTGACGCACCAAAAAGCACTCCTCTGGATTCCGATTCGGATTGTGATATTTTATTTTCTTGTTAGGATTGTGGAAACGATACTGACTTGGCGTTGTGGAACTTGCTGACACTTCTCACGTACAGGTCAACAATACTGAGGATGCAGACGCTTCACCCCTCAACACAGTCTTGATGCCTCCATTTCCAGGATCACACGGCGGGTGAAGGTACCGCCGTGAATACGCCAGGAATTTCTTACTGTGTCTTTGACCCAAACATTTATAGAATTCAGTGAAATTCAAAGCTTTTCAAGTTCAAGTTACTGTGACTGACACTTCCCACTTCGACTTCCTTGCTCGTGTGTGAGCTGATTTCAGTGGCCATTGCTCCAGCGGTTTTATGGACCCAGATCTGGTCCACAGACGGCGACAGCACCCTTTTTGGAAATGTTTGTGGACTCGGCAACACACTCATGGTGAGTGAATTGCATTATTGTCCACATTCAAAGGGTGGCTCTCCTCGTCCACAGCAAACATCAAAGCGGCGGTCCCGGACAGTATGAAAAGACCCACCGTCCAAGGTTTTTGCCTTCTCACATTCTCATCCCCTCCACGATCATCCTTCTACTTCTGATTGGACCTCCTCATCCCCCATCATGAACGACCTCTTCGTGTCCGAACCACCCCCAGATGTGGACGCCTATGCTCCAAAGCTCTGTTTTTGTGGCAAAAAGACGGTCGAATGCCATGATTTCTGGTTCTGTTCTACCAAGTGCGCGCGTCTGGACGCTCTGCGGTCGCTCGACGATCCCGAATGCCACTATCGCAACACTGTGCGCAAGGCCTATGTTCAAGCTGGAGTTCCAGAACTCTATCCCCGTCGCATGATGTCCGTGGGCCAGCTCCGTCCTGGACCCATCGCGCGCCACGTTGTCGTGAACTCACCCACTCATCTTCCTCCACCGACGAACGCGACTCATAGAAGGCATCAAGTCACCGTCGATCGGGATGCCCGGGATAGGAACATGGTCGGATATCCAGCGCTATCTCAGGTAACGGGCAATGTTCTGAATAAGTGGACCCCGGGAGGAGGGATACCCGTCTCTGGGAGACATGATCATGCAGGATGGGAAATTCCTCCGAGGGCACCGTCTCGCGCGCAGCATCGTGACGAGAGGGTCGAAGAAGAACTCTTGAGGAATTTTTTACAACCAGATCCCGCTCGCACCCTCAGACGAGGTCCCCAGTCGACCAACAACCTCCGGAGCAACATCAAGACATCGGTCGCGGCTCTGTTCAGCAGGTCTCGGAAGGACAACCCGAGCGGGAACCCCGAGAGGGTGTTTGGCCACGCCGTGAACACCATCGTTCCACCGGTGAGGAAGGAGTCACTACCTTCTAACCGCCAGCCTATCAAGAACCCCCCCTCTGCCGCTTCGGCGTCCAAGTCAAAGGCCCTGCGTCGTTCACGGTCGTTTGCGGTCGGGAGTCCCGTGGACAATCGGGACACGGTGATGTATATTATCGAGGAGATGAGAGGGGAGATGGCCAGAAGCTTCGACCCCAGGTCCTTGTTCGACAATGATGAAGATGATTGAGATTGGGCACGATACGATTGGCTGACGACTATTAATGACTGTTACGGTGAACTCTCCTGCTTTGTTTTCTCGCCTCGGACTCGCACACGTATGATATGTTCCATCTGTCTTTGCTCTGTTTCCGTCTCGGTACTCTCCAATATGCGCTCCATGTAACTTTGCACAGTATATGTTATGTTGATCATGCCTCTGACAGTACATCTTTACATATATTTCGATTTGTAGCCCAATCATTCTAAGCTCACTGTAATGCCAACTCATATCTCGATCTTCTTTCATGAGCTAACTTCAAGTTCGGAAGCCTGCCCAACCTGCACTCGCACACCTAGCCACTGCATAGCGCCGAGGCTCGGCTATTTGACCAAGCCTTTGAGCAGGCCCACCGGGTCACACCGGGTTACTTATCACCTTCCGAGTCATTCGACTACCAACTCCTAGCTACTTGGTTGCATTGTTTACGTAGTGGCCCTAGGGCAACAACTTAGACTTCCCCGCCCACAGTCGTTTTCGCCACTCGCAGTCCACTCTGCCCGACGAGGCGGTCACACGGCCGTCAAAGGTCGGCGTATAAAATGTGATAAGTCGCAGTTCGCATTGCAACTTATCTTCTTCCCACCATCATCTCGTCTGTGTTGCATCTTGTCTCATGTCTGCTGGCACCAACGACGCTATCCTGGTCCAGATCCTTGCGCAGCTCAACGCGCTGCAGATCTCTCAGCAGACGTTGCAAGCAAAGGTACAGCTACCGTGTTCCTTCGATTGTCCCAAAGTACATTGCAACTCACTGTGATTGACATGACATGATTAACGCACTGTGGCCCTCAAGGTGGATGCTCTATCTCCAGCCTCCCCTGCACAATCTCCGCCTCACAGAAATGGAATTCCGATTCCTGGGCGCCAAGGTAGCATTGACATAGGCTCTCCCCCACCATCGAACTTGCTCTTGTCGCCATCAACGTCCTTGGCAGGCGCTCAGCTCGTATCGTCTCCACCATTCTCAAACATGCAGGATCCGGCAATGACGGAGAAGGAGCGCGAGAAGGCTCTGTATCCTGGTCGAGTCATTCTAGCAAGTAAGTCCTCTGCTTTCTGTTGGCTGTTGATGATTACGCTCTCTGTCGTTCGTGTGGTCGGGTCCGAGCAAGCTTGGTAACCGGATAGACTCATTATGTACCGTCTCCGGATCATGCCCGGTCCCAAAGTTTGCGTAATTACGCGTACAGCCCCGCGCCAACTCACTTGTATGACGTTATGACTGACGACTCATCTTCACGATAGCTTACCCTGATCAACATGGAATCAAGCCATATCCACTTCGATGGGGAGCTTCTGATCCTGCCGTCCGCGGACCCGTCATTTGTTCTCGGCTCCCGAGTTCGATTAAGCAGCGCAATGCTCTCGGTGCACATTCTGGTTCCTACTCAATCTACCGGGCGCTCGCTATTGCAATGGGCACGCTCGATCCGACTCATAAGCCCGATTATTCCAAGACCGAGCCTCCAGTCCCGATTCCTCCCCAGCCCTCTTGGTACGACCCCACGAAGATCGTATCGTTTGACCCATGGGGACACCTCGTCCCTCAAGTGTTCAAGAAGGAGATCGACGAGTTGGGTCTGGACATTCGACCGAGTATCGCTGTGACGAAAGCACATATCAAACTGAGTGAGCTAGACGAGGCGGCGAGAAAGGGTGATATGACCATCGACGGCCGCATAGTTCTGCGAACGAGGCCCTTCAGAAACGCAGATGGTTCGGTAAGTGATGCCGATCCTGGAATAGAGATAAATACAAGCAAGGCCGCGGTCGAGCCTGTCTGGTACCTGCCTGGGGTTGCAGAGCGTTTTGGCATGTGAGCCTCCTCTCCACTTTTCACCTCTCGTTCGTTCTTATTTTCGACTACGGGAAGCTCGGAAACCTTGCTCCGGCGAGCACTGTTTGAAGATACTGGTGGAATGTATCCTGAACTGATCACCCGCCCCGACATCAAAGTCTTCCTTCCTCCAATCGGAAATTTGACAGTATACATCTGTAGGTGTCCGAGATGCATGGGGACGACGATGGCTAAATCTGCATAGTTGGACCCCCAGAATACATGGCAGATGAGTCCAAGGAAATCACAGTCCGTGTACATGACGAATGTATGTCTTGTCCAGGTGGTCATCCCGAGTTAACCCATTTTTGCTTATATTGCAGGCAATGGATCTGATGTCTTTGGATCCGATATTTGCACCTGCAAACCCTACCTCATTTTCGCCATAGAAGAGTGTATCCGTTGCGCTCAGCGAGGTGGCGTAGGCGTTGTCGTTTACTTCCGCAAGGAGGGTCGAGCACTTGGAGAGGTTACCAAGTAAGTTCTTTGCTCTGCAAAGTGACGCTAACCGGACGAATTATCCAGGTACCTGGTGTATAATCTCCGTAAACGCGGCGGTGACTCTGCAGACAAGTACTTCAAGTCTACGGAGCTCATCGCTGGAGTCAAGGACATGCGTTTCCAGGCGCTCATGCCTGATGTGCTGCATTGGCTCGGCATCAGGAAGATCGACAACATGGTCTCGATGAGTGACATGTGAATGGCTTTCACGCGCATCAAAGAGTTCGTGCTCATACCTTTGATAGGAAATACAACGCCATCGTGCAATCTGGCATTCCTATATTGAAGCGATATGATCTCCCTGGTACGTCGTTTCATTTTCCTCGCCGTCCACGCATAATTGCGACTCACCTTTCGTCGCAAAAGAACACCTCATCCCGCCCGACTCAAAGGTGGAGATTGACGCCAAGATCGCGGCTGGGTACTTTACGAGCGGCAAGCAGATCACCGAGGCAGACTTGGTCAAGACCGTCGGGAGGACCTGGGAGGAGACAGAGCATTGACAAAGACCGAGCATCATTTCGTGTACATATGATCACTAGTAGCCCTTGTATAGAATTATGCACTACATGACTGTACTTATATACATATTTCCCGCTGTAACGTAGATATCAGATGGTAAAAATTTGTAATCGTGAGCTTGGGCCATGGCCTAGACGCTAGATGGCTCAGTCGAGGACTCTCGTGATGTACTCCATTCTGATCTCCACGAAAGAATTGATGATACTCGGATACTATCCATCTCTGGTACGTAGCGTAGGATAAGCGTAAATGGAAACTCATGATCGTATATACTCGTACTCAGCGAAGAAAACATGACAGATGCTGAAAGAAAACAAAAAAAAAGGACAACAGAAACACCCTGCAACCGACTAACTCGTACTAGCGTAGCATATCTCTCGAATCCATAGACACGAAGAAAAACGAAATCGATAGGCAAAACATCAACAAGACCAACCATTACTATTATGCGGAGAGAAACTGGAGGAAATCGTGGAGTAGGGGACGAGAAGGGAGAAGAGGGTGGCAATTTTCGAATCGAAGGCCATCACTGGACCATGCAAGTCCAAACCGAACTCACCATCGAAGCGTGAGGTCAACGCTCCGCGCCTGCCGATGAATGGGAGACGAAACTGACCGACGAGTCGAATCCTTATTAGCACTGCCCGGTGGCGGCGGACGTCGTCCGAGCCCAAGATGGCTCGCAGCTCCTCTTGATGGCCCGGGTTTCGATACCGACGACGACGACGGCCGTGCTTGAGGCGTTCGAGGCGAGTGAGCCGGGGAACTGCGTGACAGCGCCGGTGACTGTGGCGTCGTAGCTCGCAACGACGACGCGGTCGTCTTGGCATGACGGCTCCCACTCCACGATGGAAGCGGAAGCCCCTTGCTGCTACTGCCCGATCCCGCCCCAGAGACGGAACCGACCCCGAATCCAACCGACCCCAAAGACAGCTGAGGGACCCTGCCAGCACCAGAAGCATCTTTAGATGCGGAAGCAGAAGCGACACGAGAGACGTTTCCGAACCCGACGGGTAAACTATGTCCCGGACCCACTGTCAGGCCGCATGAAAAACTCTGCGCACGTATCGGGGGCACGACGTGCGAGTTTCGAATAGGTTGAAGATCATTCGGAGAAGCACCATCGTTACCATTCGTCGAGGTCGAGGAGCAACGACTCGGCTCGTGCTTGCCCTTGCCTAGCGGTAACCGAAGATCGATAGAAGCGACGACTCCAAGGAGGCGGGGACTATGAAGCTGGCTTACATTCCGCCGTTGGCAGCTAGAGGGATCTGACAAGCCGCGTTCGCTCGGCTTGAATGAATTTTCATCTTCCAAACGCTGGTGCCGTTTGCCATGCTCACCAGCACCAACATCAGAGATACCAACAGCTCCGGGAGCAAGGATCGGGCTCCGAGGCGGCGTTGAAGATAATTTTGATAGACGAGGGGAACGCGTAGCAGCCATTATCATCGAAGTATTCAAACGCAGGCGCGGGAACGAGATGCCGCGATCACGTGCATGGACACTCGGTTTGGTAAGGGCTTGCAGGGATTCGTTTTCGTCGACGGAGTGATGATGGTAGGGGTTTGCACGCCTCGTCTTCTTGACCGTCGCGTTGGCGTGTCGAGAAACGTTGTTCTTGGGGTGCCTGGGAGAGAAGATGGTGTCAAGCTGGTTGACGTTCCCGAACGGCGCCCTTTGTTGTTGTTGTTCCGAGGAAGAAGATGCCTGCTGTGGACTAGGAGAAGAAAGTGCAGAAATGCGAGGATGCCGGCACGTCGCGCAACCACTTCGGAACTCGGATGCAGAATGGCGGCGTCGTCGGGGAGTTGAAGATGTGACGGCAGGGCAGGCAGGGATGCTGGCACTAGCGTCCTCGGAATCCGGGGTATCGATCCTTTTCCTTTGAGAATGGAAGTAGCGAGGTTTAGATGCTTGCCTGTTGTCATGATGTAGATGTCCGTGCGCGTACGCCAAGTCAAAGACGTCAGACTGAGGTGTCAATGGGGACGGGGTTGGGGTTGGAGATGAAGATGGAGATGAAGATAGAGATGGGAAGGTGGATAGGAATGGGGATGCTTCTTCGTCTTGGTCTTGGTCTTGGCTCTCGCCGAACGAAGAATCCAATCTGAGCCATTTGATCCTCAGACGACCGCAACAACCAGGAGAAGGAGCAGAAGTCGAAGCGAAAGCGTCCTCCACAATGCCTACCAAGTCCAATGCAAGTTCGCGGACGCCCTGGGAGCTGTACCGATAGTCCGGATCAAGAAGCCTCCATGCTCGCAGCTTACCCAAGACCGAGGGCAGAACGGACGTAGTCACGGTATCGTGTTCGCCTTCTTCGACGGAGCCGTCTGCATTGTCCCGCCGGAGAGCACCGCATACGGAGAAGAGGAAGACAGGCGGGAACGGGGATGTACGGGACGTTGGTTTTGATCCGAGGTGGGTTGGCAACAGCAGGAGCAAACGGTCGAGAGCGCGTCTACCCCTGAAGGACAGAAGCTGCTGAGCGTGGCGGGAAGAAGAACCCCTGGCAGGTTCCTCCTCAAGCGAGGGGAGGTAGACTCGACGTTCGAATGTGCGTTTGGCGGTCATGAGGTTCGTAAAATCCGGCGAGCCACGCTTTATGTGAAGTACGACAGGGTGCATGAGTCAAACGCTAGTAAGCAAGAGTGAAACAGCAAATGAAGGACATTCCAAAGTCAAAATTGAATTTATGCAGAAAGGAATTCGTACAATACGGGGAGTGAAGAGAGAAGAAACCTTACCAGGTAGAGCCTGCAGCTTTCGCCGAGCTTCATCGTTACTTCCGAGTGGGCCTACAGATTTTAGTAGCGCCTGCAAACTCGTTAGCTCGTGCGAGGCTGTTGGAAAATCGCACCTACAACCTGGTTTCTTTTCTTTTCTTTTCTTCTTCCGCTCCGATCTCTCCGTCCCGACTGCCTGCACAGACAAAGGGAGGCGAAGAAACGAGGCGTGATCCATACGGCCAAAGTACGTTTAAAGGGCGTGTAGCCGAGTGGTGTTCGTAATACTTAGGTGATCGTTTGACAAATCCACTCATCGTGCCGCCAAGGTTTGCTTCCGTCCATGCGGGCACTGTGGCACTCCCCCCAAAGCATCAACTCCATCCAACTTATCCAACTTACCTCCAGCGACAGTACTTGATTGCTTTACAATGCCAATTCCGAATCGACAGCTCCAACGCAACTTTGATCTAGAACTTGAAGACAAATGAAGGATGACCCTGAGTATTAGACTGCTGTCTCATTATTTTGGTACATAGTATGGGGACTTCTTCTGTGTCCGTGTGACCCGCGTTCAATTCGAGCCGAGAGCTATGTACCTTGCCGGACCTGCGTACCATGCCACGCCGCATCGGATCGGTGTTCTGTCTTTACGAAATGCCCCGTGATCAGCGGTGACCTAGTGTGACTCGTTCAGCGGGAATTCGGACGCGACATCCCGACTAGCTCGGCTGAAGAATGTCAGCTTCTTTTCTATTTTCGCATTGCTGCCTTGCAGGCAGTAGTACATACATAGTTGAACTGTAATATTATTGAATATGAACTTGGTCTAGTACACTGGCACAGGATTAGGGCATATGTAGTAGTCGCTTTAAAATGTCGTACGGAACTCGTATTCCGAGTCGGAGCGATTCCATTTTCTCTTTGATGATCCGGGTCACTAAACGTGCATACACTGTAGGGGTGAGTACTTGCCAAGTGTCTTAGTGTTGGCTAAGATTGACGCAAGGAATTCCGGCCGAATTACTTTTCTAGCTGCTGTGAAATCAGCTGACGGATCCACTGGGTATTCTGCATGCCTGGAAGCAGTGTACGTATCATATGATGGAACCTATAATGATGTGGTGAGCACTGAGCAGGATGTATCAATAACAAAAGTCGTTCTCAAGTTGGTGAACCTCGGCCCGGACCGGACCAATGGCCGGATTACCTAAGGAGGTTTGTGCAAAAAAGCAGGTGCCAGTTCTCCGCCACCCGTTCAACGGGCTCTTTCAAGTTCGTCGACTTTGGAGAATTCTCGCTAATAGGGTACTAACAAACTGACGTTGGTGTTCGCAAGATCGAGAACTTCTAGCGCTTTCGGTGTTTCGAAGATCGATTTACAAAGAAATGGAAGACTCGTCCTCTTCCCAGCTCTTCTTCCTCCCTTGACGTCTGCCTACTGATGCAGTCTGTTCAACATTGACCCGTGGTTGTTTCCCCGCTGTAGCAGGACAAGTACCAGAAGTTCTGTCTAGATAATCCGCCACCGGCATGAACTCAGGTTTCGGTGGTCCGTGGCTACAAACTAGGCGTGACTGGTACGCTGGCGGTGAGCTAGCAGATCGTCAAGTTCCCGGAACAGACACTTACTACCATGGAAGAGCAGTGGAGCTTTGGCTTTGCCAAGGCGATCAAGCTTCCAGAAATTCCATGGGGCTAACCTTCTCTAGAATTTTTTTGAAGTTTATCGCGCTGGCTCATTGGTCGCGGTGACTTCGTGTCCCAGGAACCATCAGCGCAAGGGTTCGCTGCCTTGTGCGCATCAGGAAAATACTTGTGCGTCGTTTAATTTCTCCTCTGCCCATGCTGGACGGTTTGCTTCGCGATCGTTTCGGTCAGGTCAATGTCCCTCTTTACTAACCTTGTATCCCGTTATGGATGCCCCCTTGCCACAGTGCCACAGAGGGACTTGTATAAGACGGGCGTCTTGACCGTCACATTTGGGTCATTAATATTGAAGGGAAGCTCGGGAGTCGGTGTAATAGTAACTTTATCTTTTGGCGTTATGTAACTGCAGCCGATCGTCCATACTCGAGAAGAAGAGACAAGAAGTGGAAAGCCATTCGCTTTCCTCGGGCTCGCTCGGTCATAAGACCCGCCTTATTATTTTAATGCCCGGCTACACGTCCGAATCCTATCTTGGTCCTCAACCGCCAGGTGCGCTCCCGAATATTGTTTTACATAAATGGTCTCGCTAATCAACGTCTTGGCAGTTTGCACCTTGTGCACGAATTTCCTCTGGGCGAAATGCCCACCCCTGACTCCAGCAAGATCATCATCCTTCCGGTTTTTGCAGGGCAGGGAACGACGAGAATCAGCTTGAGCCATGCAGCTGACCAGGCACTTCGCGATGCGGACTCTCCCGCCGGCTCCATTCTTCTCTCCTCATGTCTGGACGCTTTTCTCGCAGAAATCGCGTCTCTGACCCCTGACGAACTCGACCAGAGCGGCATATACCCGTTTGATTTCGACGATCCTCGCCGTTTGCTCACGCCCGACCCCAAATACGCCAGAAATCACATCCTCTCTGCCACCTTTCTCTTTCTAGTACAGGCACTACGTTATCACTCCTATGTTCAGACTACTTCCCCTTCTCGCTCTTTATCCAATTTCCTCGACGCCAACGTCGATCACGCCATCGGAATCCTAGGTCTATCTTCCGGAATATTCCCTGCTTGCGTCGTTGCTGCGTCCCGCGGTACACTTTCCTACATCAACACTGCTGTCGAAGTCTTTCGCTTGGTATTTTGGATCGCTCTGCGCGTCTTGCAGTTCACGAGAAAGCTCGTCAAGGAGAAACCCGTGGATTTCACCCTTCCTTGGAGCGTGGGGTGCCTTGGGTTGACGAAAACCGAGGCTGAGCGTCACATCGCTCGATTCGAACAAAAGGCGAGTTCGGAGCCATCTTTTATGGCTCTCATTGACCGGTTTCTTTAGTATTGTCGAGTTCCCTCACTCCACGTGACTGCGGTACTCGACGAGAGAAACGTGACGGTCTCGGGCCGACCGGATCTGTTGGTCAAGTTTTCGACTTTTGTATCCCGCCATTGCACCGTGCACCCCACGACCGTCGATGCGCCCTACCATTCTGACCTGCATTCGCCAGACACACGAAACCAGATCTTGGCCGACGTTGACAGGCGCAACATTCGGTTCCCGGAATATCAAGATCTGTGCTGCCCGCTGAGATCGACAATCTCTGGGGACATGGTCGTCGGACCCAGTTCCGATTATCCATCGCTGGTGGCACTGGTACTCGACATGGTGCTCGTTCGCCCCGTGAATTGGGATCTAGTCGCGAAGAAGGTGGCTACTGTCGTTCCGCCGAACGTAAACCTCGTGGCTGTCAACATCGGTCCTGGTTCGAGTGCTCTGCGCGCCTTGGAGAGAGCGGTGCCTGAACTTGTGCTGCGTTGCGTCGACGCAGCTTCACCAGATACGGTCGACGATACTGCCGCTCTGAGCCCCACAAAACAGGAACCGATCGCGATCATTGGCATGGCGGCTCACACGCCCGGGGCTGCTGATACAGCCCAGTTATGGGAGGTACTACAAAGAGGTACCAACACCATTTCAAAGGTTAGCATGGCTGATGGGCCCGTTTCTTAATTCAGGAATTAACTGATTGATGAATCAATTAATCTAGATCCCGGACGATCGTTTTCAATTTCCGTTGCATGATAGCGGCGGGATCGAGGCGGGATTTTCATCGTCTCCTTGCGAGCTCAAGGTCCAGACGGGCAATTTCATGGATGATTTCGCCGATTTCGATCACAGGTTTTTCAACATCTCTCCACGAGAGGCGAGAAGCATGGACCCTCAGCAACGCGTTCTGCTGCACACGGCTTACGAGGCGCTCGAGAGTGCGGGATACGTGCCTGATGCGACGCCTAGTTTTCGGCGCGCCACGTTTGGCTGCTATGTCGGAGCGGCGACGCAAGACTATGCCGAAAATCTTGCTAACAACATGGACATTCACTATAGCACTGGTGCGCTCTGGCGCGACGTTCTTTGTACGAACAGAGAGCTAACTGTATATCAAGGCACGTTGAAGGCATTCTTGAGCGGCCGCATATCGTATGCTATGCAGTTTGGTGGACCGTCGGTCGTAGTGGATACCGCTTGCTCATCTTCGATGGTGGCCATCCATCAAGCATGTCGAGCGTTGATGATCAGAGATTGTGATACAGCCCTCGCTGGTGGCGTCAACGTCATGACCAGTCTGAAGGTATGTACACTCGGTCCTTCGTGCCACATCTAAATTGGGGGTTACACGAGAATGACCTGTAGCGCCAGATGTTCGTCGGCCTAGAGCAGGGCCACTTTTTGAGCCCATCTGGCCAGTGCAAGACCTTTGACGCGTCCGCGGATGGGTATTCGAGGGGAGAAGGATGTTGTTTATTCGTCTTGAAGCGGCTGAGCGACGCCATCGCGGAGAACGACAACGTCTTGGGTGTCATCCGGGGCGTCGAAGTCAACCAAAGCGGCTTGGCGCCGTCCATTACGCACCCGCACAGTCCAACACAGGCTGATCTCCTCAGGACGCTCCTCGCGCATTCTGGTATCCCGCCGACTCACGTCAGCGTTGTCGAGGCGCACGGTACCGGGACTGAAGCGGGGGACTCGTCCGAACTCGCGAGCATCCGCTCGGTGCTTTGCCAGGGCCGAACGCGAGACAATCCACTCCACGTCACGTCGATCAAGGCCAACATCGGCCACCTCGAAGCGGCGTCTGGGGCCGTGGGGCTCTGCAAACTGTTGTTGATGCTGCGCCACAGCGTCATTCCGGCCCAGATCTCACTGAAGACGCTCCATCCGCTCATCGCGCCCCTGGATGTCGACAACACGGTCATCGACACTGTCGCTACGCCATGGGTCTCTGATGGATATGTACATGGGTCGGCTCCGAGGATCGCCGTGCTGAACAACTTTGGCGCTTCGGGTTCGAACGGGGCGCTCGTACTCGAGGAGTATGTCAATTTGCAATCAGATAGTCTTCCTCAGCCTCCTGTTCGGACGTCGTCATCGACTTTCGTGTTCGGCATCTCAGCTCAGACGGCTGGAGCACTGGAGAACCTCCGAGCACGCTATATGCGCTGGCTTTGCGACGCACACAACGAGGGCGTGCCATTCTGCGACGTGGCGTACACCGCTACCGCTCGCCGTCAGATATACCCGTTCCGACTGGCTGTGGCTACGAGGGACAAGAACCAGCTCGTCCGAGCGCTCGAGACCTCGCCCATCACCCAGGTCGATCAACGGCACGGAGGTCTACAGGGTCAGGGTCAGGTGATCTTCGTTTTCCCGGGCCAGGGAAGTCAGTATCTAGACATGGGCGCTTCTCTTTACGCCACGTCTCCGGTCTTCAGGAATTGTATCGATCGGTGTCATCGGTGTCTCCTTGGGCTCGGGTATCACGGCATCCTGCCTCTCATCTCATCAGGGACGATTTCTGAATGCGGTGAATTTGGGGCGGAAGAGGAGTTCGAGGCATATCAGTGCGCTGTGCTCGCTGTCGAGTTCGCGTCTGTCACTCTGTGGAAGCATTGGGGGGTAGTTCCCGCTGGCGTTATCGGGCAAAGGTAAGATTCGTCGGTTTCTTTGCTTACTGTGTACGGGAGCTGGATGTGCTGAACGATGGGCTTCATTTAGTCTAGGAGAGTACGCCGCGATGGTCACGGCTGACGTTTTGTCGATCGAGACTGCGCTCTCCATCGTGGCGAAAAGGGCACGCTTGATGTCCCGTGCATGCGCAATCGGCAAAACTGGAATGGTTTCCGTCACCCTTCCATCCGCAAAGGTGCAAGAGGTTCTGGCCACTCGCGAGTCGTCATTTTCGAACGTGACGATCGCATGCGTGAACACGGACTCGTCTTGCGTGGTCTCGGGGCCTGTCGAAGATTTGATTACGTTTGCCGCATACATGAAGGACAATTTCCGTTGCAAGACGGTCGCTCTTTCCGGGGTGCAACTTGGCTTCCATTCGTCCGCCATGGATTCGATTCTGGATGATCTTAGGGATCACATCGTGACGCTTCCCATTCATCCCCCGTCGATCCCAATTGCATCCAATGTATCCGGCACTGTCGTTCCCGTGGGCGACGGTTCGACGTTCCAGGCTGAATATTTTGCAAAGCACTGCCGCCAGCCCGTTTTATTTGCACAAGGTTTAAAGGAACTCGAACAATATGTCGACCCTTCCCAGATCGACGCGTGGATAGACGTTGGGCCGCATGCGATCTGTTTGCCCATGATCGAGGCGACACTGTCGCCGTCCAGAGGGACATTGTGTCTAGCGTCGATGGTCAAGGACGTTCCTGCATGGGACACGCTGATGGGCAGCTTGGCGCAGCTGTACCGAACTGCCGTTCCCGTGAATTGGAGGCGCATTTTCGAAGAACGCTCCGATGCGTGTTCTTGCCGCGCCGATCTGCCGACGTATCCTTTCGGCTCACAAAAATTTTGGGTGCCGCACAACAACCAGAGCAACAATAACCAACTTGCTCTTCTCCCACCACCCCTTGTTATCACTACGTTGGACCCGTCGACGATCCCGCGTCAGGTGGTAGTTCTCGACCACCCGATGCTATCTTCTTGGACTCAGTACCCATGCCGCCAGAACGGCAACGCAGCGATCTTCGAAACGCCGATCACTTACCTGGCGCGGTACATTGACGGGCACAAGGTGGGCGGGCACGCGTTATGCCCCGCATCGGTATACCTCGAACAGGCACTCGCCGGCGCGATCCTCACGCAGCGATACCTAGAGCAAGACCTGGAGCTGGATTTCGGGCGGTGTATGCCTGTGCTGCGATCTGTCGAATTTTCGCGTCCGCTCGTGTATCGGAAGGAGTTCCCACTCATCATACATACGCATGTGACCGTACACGAGGACGGGACGGGCACGTTTAGCATCACGTCGAGGCTGGAGTATTCGCGCGAGGAGCACGTTCATGTGCATGGAGACTTGAAGTTTACTTCGGTGCGGGAGGCGACGGTGAATTTGGGGCGCGAGTTGCCGACGATCGAGGCTTTCAAGAATGAAAACGAGGGGACGACGACAATGCCGGAAGTGTTCACGACGCGCACCGCATACGAGGTGGTCTTTCCGCGGGTGGTGGAATATGCCAAGGACTATCATGCCATTCAATCTCTCACCGTCGATGGTGACGGTGCCTTTGGCATCGCCCGCATCTCACCCCCTGGTTCGCTGGGCACACAGCTCATCTTTCTGGACACACTGCTCCATGTCGCGGGGTTCATGCTCAACATGCGCGGGGACGTCTCGGACGCGTACATATGCAGTGGTGTGGGATTACTCAAGGTGCTGCACGAGCTGGTCGAGGACGAGGAATCTTACACGGTGTATTGCACCAACAACTGGAAGTCTTCACGTGACTTTGTGACTACGGACGTGTGGGCGGTCCGGGAGCGTCGCGACGCAACTGATCCGCGGGTCGTCGTTGCACAGGTTCGGGGCGCGCAGTTCCGTAGGGTGAGGCTGACGAGCCTGTTTCGAGGGCTGGAGATCGCTGCGACAAATCCAAAGGAAAAGCGGAATCGGATGCGCACGGACTCGAACGCGATCATCACGCCGGCGTCTCCGCGCAGCGTTATATTTGCTCGCTCGCGTTCCAACACGCGGACTACCATGTTTTGTGGTGGCAGCGCCGGCGGGCTCGGTATTGAGGAAACAGATACAGACGGGTTTCGGTCGAGGAGTTGCAGTGGGCCGACTTCGCCGTGGACTTTGGTCTCGGAAGGCGGGGAGGTGTTTGAAAAGAAAATGCGTCCTTTCGCAGGTGTGATGGGCGTAGACAGGGAGCGTATTCACGCAATCATGGCCGAGGTACTTGGGATCACGGACGGCGAGGGGATTGCGGACGAAGCCGATTTGCGTTCGCTCGGGCTTGACTCGCTGGGGTCGATCGAGGCGCAACAGGCGTTGAGGGTCGCGTTGGGCCGGCCTGTTCCACATGACGTTTTCGTGAGGTGCCAGACGCTCTCGGCGCTTTGCGAGTTTTTAATCTTGGACGATGACTGTCTGGACGATCAGGAGGACGACGCGGACGACAAGATCATCATTCATGGCGAGGAACCTCCATCTCCAGACTATCGCGGTTACGCCGACGACGTACCTCTCATCGTGTCCTTGCAGCGATGCCCCGGCAGCGTGAACACTCCAATTTATCTAGTGCATGATGGGTGCGGGCTGGTCGGCCCGTACGAGCGTCTCTCGCCTTTGAACCGGGACGTTTGGGCGCTCGGTGATCCTCGGTTCCTTTGCGACGAGCCATGGGAGAGTATGGTGGAGATGTCACGGGTGTACGCGTTGGCAATAGAGCAACATGCAAGTGGTGAGGAAATGATCCTCGGAGGTCCGTCCTTTTTTCGCGTCAACGTCCGAGTAACGTGGTTCTGACCAAGCGTAATGCAGGCTGGTCGTTTGGAGGCGTTGTTGCGTTCGAGATGGCACGCATTCTGGTCTCGCGCGGCGTCAAGAAGGTGAAAGGGGTCATTTTGATTGACTCGCCTCCGCCGACAGCGCCGCCCTTGTTGTCCGATGCGCTCATTCGTTGTATACTCCGAGATATGGATCAGGATGATCGAGAGAGAACTATCGCCGATTCGTCTTTATCGACGAAGGCGTTGGTCACACGCCAATTCAAGCGGAGCACGGAGCTGTTGGGCAAGTTCGCATTGGGGGCACCAGACGCAGAGCAGTTGTCCACCCTCAATCACCTGGTCGTGTTTCTGCGATGTACTGCGGGGTTCTGTCCAGGCAAGTTCGAGAAGGAGGAGAGGGAATGTGTGCCTGCGTGGTTTAGGGAGCGCAGCGACGTGGAGAAGACGGTGGGTCCTTGGGAGGAGTTTGTTGGAGGGCCGATTCGAGTTTGGGACGTACCCGGGCATCATTTTGAGCCATTTTCGCGAGTGCGGGTAAGTCTCGTTTTCCTTGGATGCACATTTTTGGATGATGTCAATGCTGATACCGAGCGCGATAGGTCGAGGAGACGTCGGTGCAGCTTGCGCTCGCCTGTCGACACCTGGATACGCTCTAGTCACCGGTACGGTTTTGGCGGGGTTCTGATTCTGCGACCGCTTTTCCTTCCATTTCCTTTCCTCTTTTTATTCTTTATTTGCTAGATCGATCGAACTGTTTCGTGGCATTCTTCGTAGAATCACTTATTTCGTATGTCTCCTTCCTTCCTTCGTTTTCTTCTTCTTCGTGGAACCGTTTAAGGAGTTGCTCACACGCACATCGCATTTGAACCATTGCACTGCATCATACTACAAGTTGGGGCAACATTGTAAAGTTTTTATGGATGGTTGCGAACGATTGATATGGGATAAAAAGATGAAACGCGTCTTTGGAACATAGTCTCCTGGTGAACCACCCAGGACATGTGTAGTATCGAGTTCATGATCTGGATTTATGTAAGCCTGGGTTGAGCACTTGACGAGTTGAAGTTTGTTGGTAAATGTGGTTGATACAACCCGGAATGTAATCGGACCGTATGAGCCCATAATGATTATTCCATCTCAGGCCCCTGAAATTCCAGATACACCCTAGAAACTAGTATTATGAACTGGATAATAACACACTATCATTTACCTCGATAAAACGAGTCGCTTGGTTTCTTCACAAAGGTCTCTTTCAACCTGTCAAACTTCTTTTTCAACCCCTCTTGAAGGTGACGGTGTGTCCGCTGGCGGAGACGGACGTGAGAGTGCTGCCGTTTTGGATCATGTCATAGATGGTAGTACCATCTAGGGTATAGTTTTTGCCGTAGGAGCCAGAGCCTGAGGCAGTGGCATTAGTGAACTTGAACGTGCCAAAGTTCACGAGAGGAACAACTTCGTCATCATTGTCCCAAATGATCCACTCGGCTTCATGCTCACATAGAGGATGAGAGGACGAGAGTTCCTTTGTGACCGTGTGGCCGGTCGACAGATTCTCTATGACCGTCTTTCCAGAGGTCTTGGAAAAAGCGATGACAGTGGTCCTGATTTCGTCACCGACTTTGATGGTAAATCTGTGGAAATCACGGGTGTGATGGGGGTACCACCCCGTACCAAGCTGTGCGACGAACGGATGAGGAATGATAGATACAGCCTAGTGAAGGATATTATAATTTGGCTCACGATGGCGGTCGTTTGTTTCCAACTTGAAAGGCTTTGGTAAACAAAATTTTGCCGGTACCGGCTCGCTTTCGGTTAACATCCCCTGTTGAATGAACGTGGATGGAGATAGGATGAGAAGGGAATGCGAGAGGAAGACACGAAACCTGCGATTGGACTGTGGTATCGGCGTCGGCTGGTTTTGCATTGCGATCAATCGCTCTCGATCAAGACATTGAAACCTGCAAGGTTCATCCCTGACATTTATTCCTCGCTTCCACCCACTGTGGGAGGGGAGGCTGGCGAGTGCGCGGCCGTCGCGGTCAACATTGAGGACAAGCAGGGTGTGTTGTGGTGTATGACGCGCGATCGAGGTGTGACCTTCAGAAAGTAATTTTTTGGACCACCCGGCCCAAGGACGGCGGGTTGAGAGGAACTGCGACTCTGCAATCCACTCTTTCTTTGCTCAAGCCACTCTACACAGCTGGCGAGTTCGTGGTGTTGCAAGTCAAGACTCGGAGCTGTTGCTCCCTCCTGTCCCGGAGAGTCACTTGGAACTGTGCAAGTTTTCGGGTTTTTCGCATTGATCTCTGACTCATAACCACCGTTGAGATACGCTCCGCAGACTAGTAGTGGTAAGAGGAAGAAATCGACAGCGACTCCACTGGGTTCCTGGCACTGGCAAAAAGTCATAAGTATCGCCACGTCTTATTCGGACATACTAATCATGCCATGAGCTTTCTCAGTTGTGAGACTTTGGGCGAAGTAGTATAGTTTCCTCACCTGTATCTTGAAGTGAAAAAAAAAATTGCAAGGGTCCTTTCCAAACCTGGAATGATTTCGTGATTGCATGCGTCTTGCCGTAATTGGCCTCGAGGCACTGGCAGGAATATGCTAGTGGACCAACTTGAAGTTCGTACCACGAGACAAATCTGTGACACGATGCGCTCTGGACCCCGAGGGAGTGATTCAGGGCTACGAGGAGCCGAGATTACCGAGAAGTGCCTGGCGGGTAGGTGCGCTGAAAAGGGCGAGGATAATCGATAATCGATGATCCGAGTCGATGAGCGCTGCGAGGCCGGCCGACAAGCGATTTGATGAACTCGCCACCCCTTGAAGACACGACTCAGAGAAGAAACGGGGGGGCCACCAGCGCGGTTCGCTTACGGAGTCGCTTCTTTCCCTGTGGCACGAGCACGAGTCAAGCTTTCTGAATAAAAGTTGAAAGCCTCACCGTCGTCTTCATAGTCGACCCATCATGGATTTTTACGGTTCGTCGTTATTATCTAAATACCTAGGGAAGACTAGGCATTCTCCAGTCGACGGTCTTGCCACCTTTCCTTTGGATGCCGACCTGACAGATCTTATCCTCACCACGATTCCTCATATTCGCAACCTGCGGTCTTTCGTGTTATGCTCAAAGTTCATATACAACGTCTTCGATTCCCGTCGTGCATCTGTCCTTCGCGCAGTCGTGTCCAACCATCTGGGCCCTGCCACGTTACCAGCCATACGACTCCTCAAAATCTTGGTCAACATCAACGGCTGGTGGCGTAGCTGGATTTCCCCGTACCCCGTGGAGAAACTTCCCATTGAGGAGGATTTCCGACTCGACAACCCCCAACTCGAGATCACTATGCGGGAGGCTAAAATTCTTGCCGCCAACCACGACATTGTCCGAGAGTTCGAAGGGCTGTACAGCTGGAGGTGATTCATCAGTTTCAACTGCAGGTTTGCACTTGGAGTATTCTCAGTCGCTCATGATTTGTGTTATATTTCAGGGAAAAGGACCCTCGTTCGACCTCGAGCCAGCTTGCGCCGTGCGAGTCTGAGCGGTTCCAAATAGCGATGTACAGAATTTGGTCCGTGTGCGCACTGTACGGTCGCCCTGCGCCTGTGAACCGTGTCGCGAGAGTTGAGTCTGAGCGTCGCCATGACAAGATGCTGAGCGACCTCGAACAGATGCAGGCCAGGTTCCTTCGAAGCTTTACACCAGAGGAGATGGTGCCGTTGTTCCAAGTTTGGACGTTTCTGTTGGAGTTAGCGAGCTGGGCCGTGAGGGCCGAGTTTTTCCCGCAGAAAGGTTCGTAATCATTTCATTTCTTCTGTTCGACCGTTCTCCTTAATACATGTTTCGGATGGAAAGTGAGAAACCATGGCTACTTGGAACTATACCTTGTCTGGTCGGGCCCTAAAACGACATTGCGAGCTTTCAAAGGAGATTTGGTGGGCGCGAATCGCAAAGCCTTTCCGGCTCTGTCTGCGTTTTATGTACAGTTTTGCCACGTGATGGACGTGGCTCGTTCGCAAGTGCAATCGAATATTCACTACAAGATCTTGGTATCAACCGAGCCATGCTTTCTTAGCACTCTGAAATGTGAGCTGTCGCCCATATGACCTCGGCAAGGCTGAACACGATTCAATGCAGGCAGAACGTGCGAGGTGTCCTCTCAACACGCATGGATGTGGAGCGAATCAAGTTGGTGGAATCCTTCGTCGCGTGGAGATCCAGTCGACTGACGTGACACTCAATGGGACTTTAGATTGGTCTTTCTTGCGCGGGATATTTCCGCCTTCCATGTTTTCCGATATCCTCGACATTGACTGGGAAGAGGATGTCGACCCAGATCTGGTGGGGAAGGTCTGTCGCGACACACCTTATTCCCTCCTTGTGGGCGAAGCATTCAACATGCCAGCTTGGGAGGATTCGTGGAGACGCAGACACTGGATTTGCACGCCCTGTCTCCAGGACTATTTGCGCGATAACATAGGACAGGTTTTCGAGGATCGAAGAATCTATTACACTGAACACACGTTCGATCCATGTGAAGGTAAGTACAACGCTCCAGTTAGGAATGATTGCGGTGAACCTACTAATGGAAACTGGTATTATTGTAGATGCCTCTTACTTGCTCCCCTACTAGATCATCCGTCGTGTTCATTTCTACCAGGTCGACTGTGTAACGTTCTGAATGTGCTAGTAGTGCAGTTGATTTTCTTTGGTTTTCTTCGTCTCTGTTGTTCCCAGCGGTCCGTACACAATGTCATTGTTTCCAACACTGCAGAGGATTTTGACGCGCCATTCACTGCTCACTCGGTGCCTCCCCCATGTGTAGATCGCCGACGTCCGACGTCGACAGCACGAAACACTTACCACTGGCAGAATGTCATTCGGTACTTACTTTTTGTCAGTGACCTAGTACAATCCTTCATGGGCAATTGATCTCCACGTTCGTTTTGAAGATATGCCATCATGATGCGGGCCATTGGAAACTGGAGGATTGGATTTGCTCGGGCTGCTTGCGGGGTTTTCTGCACGATAACATTGAAGAGCTTTTTCGACATCGGCAATACCCACAATCTAGTTTCTTTGCGTGGCCGCCGTAGAACCAGTGGTCTGTTTTTCATTTGATTAGTACGCCGTTCTCGCTCGGAACAATTTGTCAAGTAATATATGTACTACTGGATGCCTGATTTGAATCACATACGATCTGATTGCCTTCTACATATTCTGTCAAGTACTGCAGTATCTCCTGATCGTTGCCTCGTCCCTGACATGGAAATGGAAAGGAAAATTTATTCCTGTCTAACGAGGCTTGTTCGCTGCCGTACTAGTGGTTGATAGTGCAAGACGGTGACTGGTTGACTTGTCTCCCTGAAGCTAGGATACTATAGCTGATTCGTCGTCAGCATCGCAAGTGTGTGTAACTTTCATTCTTCGGTGCCTAGGCGGTTCCGAACCCATTTCACTGTCGATGCCGCGGTTGTAGGCTGCTACTGACGTCTCCGCAGCCTACAGCTTGCGGTCGCATGTCGATACTATACGCCGCTCTAGTAGCTACATACTAGTACGGTTTGGCAGGCCTATGATTACGATCTGTTTTGCTTCCTTTTCTTTCTCCTTTATTTTTCTTTGCTAGGTCGACCGTCGGAGCTGGCTTCAACCTGAGCGTAGCAGAATTTCTTCTCAGAACCACTTATCTCATAAATGCGTCTCTGTTCTTCCATTCTGTTCCGTCGTGAACGGTGAACGGGAGTGAAATTCTTACACGCACACGAATCATCACACTGACATCATGCCACGATGAGTTGGGGCAACATCGGGACAAGTTTGTCCAACTGCTTACTACTTACTTCATGACCGAGGCTGCCTGAGAGGGGGTTTCGTAATATACTACGCCGCTCCCGTCGCGCGAACCCACTTCAAGTTGCCCGCACCTTTACGTTGGCGGTCGTGGCTAAAATTTTACATGTCTTTTGTACAGCCACCAATTTCAATTTGCAATACGTACTACGCGTTTCGCCTTGCCAACTTGCTCGACCGCTAGGCTGCCATCATATTGATCTGATTCGCTGGGGAGAATGACTCGAACTCAGTGACCTAAAAAGGTAAGCAAATTACCTCTTGAGAACATGCCTCAACATCGCGTTTCCTAGCCGATATATTAGAACTCGAGCCTGGCTCGAGAAATGTGACTCGATATGCCAGTAGCAAGCCGAAGAACTCCACGTAATGGTGCTGTGTTGGAAGGACCAACTTCAAGCCTCAAGGAAGACTGGTGCCACGAGGGCTTGGCGTTTGCAAATTTGGAGTCGGGGACCTGCCGCAAGGTCGTTTTTTTTTGATATTTGAGACTCGAAGTTTCACGTCTTTTGAATGGCCAGTCGCACCGACATGATCACGGTTATTCCTGCTCGGCCAACAACTCACACTTCGACGTATCCTTGCTCCGCGATGGACATGCGTCAGGCTCGTCGTGTACCACGTTGTCCCCGTGCCAACTTTCCTTTCGACGTGGACGTGATAGATCTCATCCTCACTGCACTCCCTGATATTCACAGCCTACGGTCCTTCGTGTTGTGCTCGAAGTTTGTGTACAACGTCTTCGGTGCCCGCCACACTTCCATTCTCCGTGCCGTCGTGTCCAATCATCTGGGTCCCACCACAGGACCTGCGATGCGACTTCTCAAGATCATGCTCAACGTCGATTCGTATTGGAACGGTTGTCCGCTTCCCGTCGCCAAGCTTCCCAGAGAGGAGGATTTCCAGCCCTATGACCCTCTCGGAGTCGTTGTCACCATGCGAGAAGCTTCTGTCCTTGCCGCTAACCACGACGTCGTCCAAGAATTCGAAGCACTGTTCAGCTGGAGGTGAATGCTTTTCACACAAATAGTCTCGGTCGCTCACTGGTTTTTGTCTGGTTGTTGCAGAAAAAAAGATCCTCGATCGACATCGAGCCGACTCACGCCGCACGAGTCCGTGAGGTTTCAGACGGCGCTATACAGGTTGTGGTTCGTCTGCGCGCTGTACGGCCGCCCTGCGCCAGCGAACCGGGGCGGGAGACGCAACTCCATCCGCCACCAACCGGAGTCCTCCAGGGAGCTTGCGCGGGCACTTCAGAGCTTTGCTCTCGTGGAGAGGGTCCCGCTCTTCGAGGTATGGAAATTCGTAGTGGAGTTGGCGACTTGGGCTGTGCGGGCCGAATTTTTGCCTCAGAAAAGTCCGTAATCCTTCTTTCCTCTTCTTTGATCCTCCTTTCGCGTGACTTATCTTGAGCTAAACCGACAGGCCATCTTTCTTTGGAAGCGTATCTAGTTTGGTCTGGACCAAGAGCGACGCTGCGGGCCTTCCAGGGAAAGTTGGTCAGCGTGATAGACAGAAAAATTGTCACCACTCTGGCTGCGTCCTACCAACAGTTTTCTGACGTTCTGAACGCGGTTCAATCCCCTGTACGATCGAGGACCAAGGTCGGGATCTTGGAGTCCCCGAACAAATGTTTTCTGAAGACTCTGAGATGTATGTCATCGCAAGTCTCAATATTGTCGGAGCTGAATACGATTCCTATACAGGCAGTCAATGCTATCGGGCAGCACCCAAAGATTCGTGCTTGTGGAGTGAATCAAGTCGGTATCGCCCCTTTCATGAAATTGATTTTGGTTCGACTGATTTGGGCGGCTTCAGACTGGTCATTCCTGCGCGGAACCGTCCCGCCCTCGGAATTCGTCGAGTTCTTCGACATCCCTTGGTGGAGATCCCACGAGGCTGATCCGGATACGTTACAGAAGGTCTTCCGCAATACGCCTTACTCCTCGATTGTCGACGAAGTTTTCTGTCTACGCTCGGAAACGTACGCGGATTTGAAACCGGGACACTGGCTCTGCACACCCTGTTTCCGGGTGTTCATGCGTGACAATGTAGATGTAGCTCGTCTGTGTTGTAGGAGTTCTCAACGCCGTACATGGTGTTGAAAGCGGAGCAATATTTCTCTTGAGGAAGCCTGTAGACGATGTGTCGACTGGTGACGTGTTTTCGAGGCTACATACATTTTCAGGGTCATGGTTCCAAAAGTTTGACTTGCTTTTCTTGCGAGTCGTTTCCATCTGTGAGTCGCGGCATTGTCGGATCGATGCGAAAGAAAGAAACTTTTGCGCATTTGCCTGAGGTAGGTCGTTTGTGAGGATGTGTCTGCCCCGGATCCTGAACTGGAGCAGGGGAAAGAATCCCGCTGTTGTCCATGTGCTTGCTCACCGTCTGTTACGAGATCAGGATGACGAGGATGTTCAAGATGTTCAAGATCGAAGTAAGGATCATCGGGGTAGTGCCATTGCTGAGCGCTGATCGATTGTCGTTGTGGTCCTCTGAGAGAAATGTTCACACGAGGCTATTTTTCCGATCCAGCCAGCTGAGGGAATGAGAGGGATCCACTGCAGAACGGCTCCCGTTGTCTCGACCTCCTGGTTGCGGTTCTGTCCAGAGAGGACAAGGTGACAGTGCCTGCGACAGCATTGACACAACAAATGAGTACTTACTGTATACTACTAGTAGCTATAGTGAGCTTGAATTCCACATGACTCAGATAGCGTCGGAGTCAAGCTCATATGTATGACAACAACCACGATCATTGATTATAGTTCGATCAAGGTTGCGATTCACTGCGATGTCTTCTCCTCCCGTCTCTCACCTTGCAAGCTTCGATGCGGACCTGACAGATCTCATCCTCAACACAGTGCCCGATATTCGCACCCTGCAGTCATTCGTATTGTGCTCAAAGTTCGTGTACAAAGTCTTCAAATCCCGCCGCGCTTCCATTCTCCGTGCCGTCGTGTCCAACCATCTTGGTCCCACCACGGGACCTGCAATGCGACTCCTCAAGGTTGTGCTCGACGTCGAGTCGTGCTGGAACGGCTGGCAATCCCCGCTTCCTGTATCTGAGCTTCCCCAGGAAGAGGATTCCCAGCTCTCCCACCCCCACGTTATCACCATGTACGAAGCCGCAATACTTTCCGATAACCACAATGTCGTTCAAGAGCTCGAATCGTTGTACAGCTGGAGGTGAATTGGCTTGAGACTCTTCGACTCGGAATCGATCACGGTCGCTGACTGATCATATTAGAAAGAAGGATCCTCGGTCGACCTCGAGCCGTCTCACGTCGGAAGAATCCGTGCGATTCCAAACGGCGTTGTACAGGCTCTGGTTCTTCTGCGCAATGCACGGCTGTCCTGCGCCCACGAGCTGTGTCGCTGGCAGTACATTCAGACTTCGTCAGCCGGAGATACTGCGGGACCTCTGGCAATCGCAGGACGAGTTTCTTCTGAGCTTCACGACTGCGCAGATGGTGCCACTCTTCGAGGTGTGGACGTTCCTGATGGAGTTGGCGACGTGGGCTGTAAAGGCTGAATTTCTGCACCGGAAAAGTAGGTCATCATTTTTTGTTCTTTCGTCGGTTTTCCTTTTATTTACTTCCGACGGAAAGGAATCAAAGGCTATCGATCGTTGAAAGAATATCTCCTTTGGTCCGGTCCCAAAGTGACGCTGCAAGCCTTCCAAGGCAATCTGGCAAGTGTGATAGACCATGATATGATTCCTAGTCTGTCTACGTCCTACGAACAATTTGCGGACGTGATGAACACGGCTCGTCCGCAGGAGCAGGAAAGCATGAGGATCTTGGTATCCCCAGATGAGTGCTTTTTGAACACTCTGCAATGTATGTTCTCATTTTCCAAGTCTCGACGTGGCTGAATACGACTCGATGCAGGCAGAGGATGTGCGGATACGGCTTCTGAAAACTCGCACTTGTGGAGCGAAACAAGTCGGTGACACCTCTCTTAGCGTGGAGACTGAACTAACTGACTTGACGTGGGGGCTTCAGACTGGTCTTACTTGCGCGGGATGGTCCCACCTTCGGAGTTTTTGAAGTTTGTTGAGACCAAATGGTGGCCATCGCATATCCCTCCAGATATACTGGAGGAGGTCTGCCGTCATACACCCTATAATGAGATCATGGGCGCAGTTTTTGACAAGGCAGCGGACCATCCCTGGAAGCCCAGTGACTGGCTTTGCACGAGCTGCCTCCAGAAGTTCATGCACGAACATATGGAACTGATTCTTCGAGAACAACAATAGCGCAATTCCAATTTTTTGCACGGTACTGTAGGTCTAGTTTCTTCGATGACATGTGCACACTTTTTTGTGAAAGCCAATACATTATACGCTGTTACTATAGACACCTTCTGAATGTAGCCTCGTTGAGAACGATAACTCCCCCCTTTGCGCCCACTACTGGGGGATGCTTTCCAGAAACCTGATTTTGAAAGAGTCTCAAGTACGTTCGCCATGCTCGGCTCACTGTCAGTCGCCAGTTGGATGGACTACAGCAGAAGTATAAGGATTTTCTGAGATCGATGAGTGTTAATGTTTCTAACATGGGATCTGGATGCAGATGGAGTTCACGCCTTTGAGGACACGGGTCGCGTGATCAAAGGTAGCGTACAACACCCCACGCTGCCTGGACTACGAGCTGTATACAGAATGGCCTCGGCGCTGTGTGGCTGTGTGTGCGAGTGCAGTTTGGGCGGTCTTCCCAAGTTGGCTCTCAAAAGTAGATCGAGATAGGAACTTTGGCATTACAGTGGGCTTAGAATCAGGCTAGAAATCGAAATATTTGTAAAGATGTACTGAGGCATGATCAACATAACATATAGTCACTGTGCAAAGTTACATGGAGCGCATATTAGACAATACCAAGACGGAAACAGAGCAAAGACAGATGGAACATATCATACGTGTGCGAGTCCGAGGCGAGAAAACAAAGCAGGAGAGTTCACCGTAATAGTCATTAGTAGTCGTCAGCCAATCGTATCGTGCCCAATCTCAATCATCTTCATCATTGTCGAACAAGGACCTGGGGTCGAAGCTTCTGGCCATCTCCCCTCTCATCTCCTCGATGATATACATCACCGTGTCCCGATTGTCCACGGGACTCCCGACCGCAAACGACCGTGAACGACGCAGGGCCTTTGACTTGGACGCCGAAGCGGCAGAGGGGGGGTTCTTGATAGGCTGGCGGTTGGAAGGTAGTGACTCCTTCCTCACCGGTGGAACGATGGTGTTCACGGCATGGCCAAACACCCTCTCGGGGTTCCCGCTCGGGTTGTCCTTCCGAGACCTGCTGAACAGAGCCGCGACCGATGTTTTGATGTTGCTCCGGAGGTTGTTGGTCGACTGGGGACCTCGTCTGAGGGTGCGAGCGGGATCTGGTTGTGAAAAATTCCTCAAGAGTTCTTCTTCGACCCTCTCGTCACGATGCTGCGCGCGAGACGGTGCCCTCAGAGGAATTTCCCATCCTGCATGATCATGTCTCCCAGAGACGGGTATCCCTCCTCCCGGGGTCCACTTATTCAGAACATTGCCCGTTACCTGAGATAGCGCTGGGTATCCCACCATGTTCCTATCGCGTGCATCCCGATCGACGGTGACTTGATGCCTTCTATGAGTCGCGTTCGTCGGTGGAGGAAGATGAGTGGGTGAGTTCACGACGACCTGGCGCGCGATGGGTCCAGGACGGAGTTGGCCCACGGACATCATGCGACGGGGATAGAGTTCTGGAACTCCAGCTTGAACGTAGGCCTTGCGCATAGTGTTGCGATAGTGGCATTCGGGATCGTCGAGCGACCGCAGAGCGTCCAGACGCGCGCACTTGGTAGAACAGAACCAGAAATCATGGCATCCGGCCGTCTTTTTGCCACAAAAACAGAGCTTTGGAGCATAGGCGTCCACATCTGGGGGTGGTTCGGACATGAAGAGGTCGTTCATGATGGGGGATGAGGAGGTCCAATCAAAAGTAGAAGGATGATCGTGGAGGGGATGAGAATGTGAGAAGGCAAAAAGCTTGGACGGTGGGTCTTTTCATACTGTCCGGGACCGCCGCTTTGATGTTTGCTGTGGACGAGGAGAGCCACCCTTTGAATGTGGACAATAATGCAATTCACTCACCATGAGTGTG